>DWAJ01001593.1:0-21460 GCA_018238005.1 Eurema mandarina | reverse complement strand
AACATTGCTTCCTACAAAACTCTTAGAAGTTGCTTATATTCTATGAACACTATAATAATCTTACTCTAAATCTAATTCAGTTTTTGATTATTATACGACACAATTAAAGGTAGCTTGGATTCAAGGGTCAAAGTTTCCACAAGTATCTTTATTAAATAAATTCTACAATATTATTTCCAACGCCAAAAATGTAAATGTTATTTTCGGATCTACAGACGTCCGTTTAGCGAATAAACAGAACGGTGTGGGAACGTATGCATTTAACTGACTTTGAGTTTTAAAATCGAAAATGTTTTAAATCGAATTGAGTTGATGAATTTTTAGGAAACGCTTCCGTGACGCAGACTAATCGGTTTGGAACACTCGCCGTACTGTCGTTACACAACCAGCTAAAGATATCAACCCAGTTTTAAATAAGTTATTGCTAGGAAGCAGTCGGAGTAGCTTCGACATTTGGATAGGAAAAAATGTATCATCAAGTACAGCTTAAATAATAATGTTAAATAAAATTGACGAAACGAAATGTTCATATATCTTAGCTAAATAAAATACAATTTCTGCACACGACGTTGTTATTCTCTGAACTTCGAAGTCGTATACAAATGTTATAATGCATAGGTTATTAACAAATACTGCGAAATATCTGTAAATATTCATGCATGTTAAGAAAATCAGAAATCCCCATTGTCATGAAAATATTAACTACTGCTATGAAAACGTGGGCGAAAAGCCAACTAGTGCGACGTTTCAACACGAAATCGCGTCCGGCTGGCTTTTGTTTGGCACTTGGAAAAAATAAAGTAGATAATATTATTGACAGCCGACAGACGTTTTGAAGTTTAAGCGATAAGAGCATTCTCAACGCCGTATGCAAATTCTATATTTATATTATCTTATTTTTCTTTGCCAAATTTTGGTACACGAAAAAGTTCAAACGCCAAAAACTAACGATTAATCGGTTTTGATGTTAGAATTTATAAATATTTTTTACTGTGATATATTTTCTGACGAAATATACATGACTGTAAAGTTTTCAGGTGTAGAGCTTAGTTTCTATATATAATTAACAGTTTTACATATCCATATTAAAAATAAAGAATTAGCTAAAACAAAATCAATGCATTTTTAAATTAAGAAACCTTAAAGTTCATCTTGGAGCATATCGGATATACTATATTTTCGTTGTCGACAAACATAGACATTGACAAACATGGAACAACCTTTTTGTCATTTCCATTTCCGTGTCTCATTTTTCTTCACCATTGTTTAAAAACTAAATAGTTTATGTTAGACAACGCTTTGTTTTGAGAGTTTTATTTTTGGATTTGCATTTGTACATTAGATGTTTTGATTTCCATATTGAATGCGGATACTGAATGTTGAACGTTCAAAATGTAACTCATTGTAAAAACAAAAATTGTTATGAAATATGTTCCAAGTAAATTTATCGTTAGCAATATTTTGTAGTAAAGAACTGTCATACCAATTTTCAATTTTATCCACCATTTAGCGCCAGTTATCTCTACAAAGTTTCCTACATTCGGTTTCTCGTCATACAACTGAAAAGCAAATTTGTTTTTTACTGTATTCTTTGGCGTAGTGCCATCTAGTCCATTCCATAGTTTCAGCGATGCTATTCACCCGGGCTCGGTCGATCCATTAGAAATGGGGCTGTGTTAAATCTGCACTACAATCACAAGTCCAGGAAACACGGTTTATATGTAATGAAAACTGGCAATTACTCCCAGCAGTTAATAGCATTAAATGTAGCTCATGCTATGATCGCGCACGTGGGAGCATTTCCTGATCTCAAACGATTTAATGAGACTACGCTCTAAATTGATAGCTTTAAATAATTGAATAGCTCGACAAAGGGAATGTTCATCTATTATAAGCCTGGGCTCATTGTTGATGTTTTGATTTACAGTTCAACTTTGTGGGAAGGATTCTGGGCCCAAGAGGCATGACAGCCAAGCAGTTGGAGCAAGAGACTGGATGCAAAATCATGGTCAGAGGCAAAGGTTCCATGAGGGACAAGAAGAAGGTAATAATCAATGTTTTCTTTTAATTTCCTCGTCATGTTTATTAATCTATATTTAGTATGTGTAGCACGGTGCCGTCGGCTTTTCATGTGTTGAATAAAAACAAGATGTATGTTCTCATTAACATACAAACGAGGAAACGAGTGGACGTTGTGTAACATATTTCTTCCGTCTCATAAATATTAGTGATAGTGTACATATTTTAATTTAGTTTTAGAGCAAGCTTTATACCAACACGAAATTAGGTATTATTGACTTTTTGAGAAAAGAAGCGTAGAAACTAGAAAATGCATTAATTGTACATATTTGATTGAGTATATTCTTCTCGTTGCTTTTTAGGAGGACGCAAATAGAGGCAAGCCAAACTGGGAGCACTTGGCTGATGATCTCCATGTGCTGCTCACCGTGGAGGACACAGAGAACCGGGCGAAGATAAAGCTAGCCAGGGCTGTGGACGAAGTTAAGCGTCTGCTTGTACCTGTAAGTTATGAACGTCATATACAATATTTATTTACTAAATCTCAGAAAAGCCTAGATCTAGCTGATATTAACAAATATCTTGGCTGTTAAAATGTTTTTAAATGATTTTTGACAAAAAACCCTATACTTTAGACACAATGTAAATAAGGTTGGCGCAATTAATTTAAACAGTTTGTATATTACTCAGTGTATCAGATTGAGCCCTCTAAAATTCACTTAGCATATTATTATAGACTCTTTCTCCATAAGATTTAAAGATAAAAGCTTTGAAATATAAGCTTTTGTCCATAATAATTTATAATTTTTACATGTCTCTGAGAAGGAAGTCGTCATTAATTTCAGTAAGTAGCGTAATGAACTCTGGCTTTTTTTATTTCTTCTTCATATGATTTATTTAAGGGGAAGTCATATTGCTTTAAAATGTATGTATCGCCGACAAGATGTTATAAGGATAAAAGGCCCAAACGGAAATCCTTCCGTTTATTTATAGTATTGCTACAGCATCATCTATTCGTATTTATTTATAAGTATAGTTGTACCTATACGATAATCAAATACGCAAAAAATCAGTTTCCGTAAAATACTAAAGCTTTAACTTTTGACGCTCATTTGTTTTGTAAAAACTATAATACTTTAGGTAGCAAGAAATGACACACCGCCAGTTTAGAGAACAAATCCCCTTTCTTTATTCATTTAAAGGTCATCAACATTTGTTACACTTATCAAAATCTTGTGTTTTTACTTATACTTACGATTAAATATTACAGCAAGCGGACGGGGAAGATGAGCTGAAGAAACGCCAATTAATGGAATTGGCCATCATCAACGGCACGTACCGCGACTCGAGCGCGAAAGCCGTCGTGCCTGTCAACGGTCAGTGCGTATTAAGTATGGTCGCATTCATGTTTTGTCACTAATACTTACCTATCTTAAGCTCTCACTAACACTACGGGAAATTTGAGGAATACCCAATATTTTACTATTTCCCCTTATGAATAGTCACCTCTTAAATCCGACGATTTTCCACGCAACCTGTGATTTCCATGTGTTAAAGAATGCATCTGCTTTTCTCAAGGGCGTCTCGCAGAAGCATTCTTTCGAGGCCTGTGGACTTAATATTATACCTTCTTAACTAAATTACCTGGGAATCAAAAGGTTACTGAAGTGATTTTAATAATGAATATGTTAGCACCATTAACTAAATAATAATATAAATTGCATAGAATAATGTTTGAACAACAATTTAAAAGGCAAATAAACATTTATTGCGTTACATTTATCCAAACTGTACTGAGGCTTACCTTATTCTTTTTCTTAAATACTGTTAATAATTTATTAAATACTTTGGAGTAATCGATAATTATGTAAGTAAATAAGTAACGATTATCGAGGAAAACTCGTCTTGCCATCTATTTAGTATTCATTACAAATTAGTATTAAAATGTGAAATAACGCAACATATCCTGAGGTCAAGGCGCACATCTCTGGTTAATTTATACCATCATGTTAATGATAACTAATCGTGTACAGTTATTTAATGAAATGATTATCTCCGATCCCCTGTTTTCTGTATAATTTGAAATGTACAACGAATAATTTGTCTTTGTTCATACATGAGTCAACAATCCCAGATATGACTAACTTAATTGATTTTGTGGCATGCTATGGTTAACTATTAACATGGGTGATTTCACTGTGACAAATTGTTGCAAATCCGTGACTATTACAAGGGAGTGCTGACGAATGTATTGTTCTCTCTAAGAGCTTACAGAAGTATTTACTTCATCTACTAGTATTAAACCATCACAAAGAAAGTATAATGGATTGAAATAATTCAAAACTTTTCTTCTATTTAAAAAAGTCCTGACCGAAGCCACTGCGAAATAAATATATTAGTTTAAATAGCTTAGGGAAAGAAGGTATAAGTAGAATGAATTACAATAACAAGGAGTCCACAGCTGACGAGGAGTGGCGCCGCGTGGCTGCTGAGACCCAGAGACTGCTAGCGCCGACCGGCGGCGTGGGGGGCGTGGGCAGCGTGGCTCTGCGCACGCAGGCGCCCTTGGGAGCGCCGCTGATCCTGTCGCCGCGCATGACAGCTCCGGGCGCGCAAGCCAGCCTGCTCAACGGCGGCGGCGCCAGCGCGGGCCTGCTGTCGCCCGGCGAGCCGGCGCACCAGCTGATCTACTCGCCGTACGCGGACTACGCCAACTACGCGGCGCTCGCCAACCCGCTGCTCACGGCGGAGTACGCCGCCGCCGACCATACGGGTGGGTTGTTCGCCCGTTGATATTACTACATTTGATAACGCTTACCTATGACTAGTTAAAATAAAGGTGACGCATACACACACACGTACATCGTGACTTACTTTTTTAGGCTTTTAGACATCGATTTTCTCTATTTTCGTTACATAGTGAGGCATAATAAATACGTATTTAAGGCTGAATTTTATATATAAACGTGTATGCGTACTTGCGACATCTTTATTAGAACTATTGATCTTCTCGTAATTTAAAGAATAGGTGTATAAGTGTTATCAAATGTATTAAATACTAATGCTGAAGGTATCGGGTTCGCGTCCAAGAAATCGTAGTCATGTATGAAGCTAGGTAGGACAATTATAGACAGTTAAATCCATTTTGAGATTAAAAGTTAGAAGTAGAAATAACTGCATGTCGTATTCCGCAGCTGAGTGATCGTCTGTTAATCACATAAAAATAATAACCACGATAGATAGTCACTTTAACCACTTTACTACAGCTCCTAACACGAAAGTTCACGAAGTCAGTTTTAACAAATATTGTAGACCGTACTAACCATACAAAGCCACGTGACTACAATATTAACGGACTAATACAAGGCTTACCTTTTGAAGTGTTGAATTAAATGTTTTTGATGGGGTTGCAGCGTCGAGGTACCTTCTCGCTGGCTTTTGACAATGGCCGCATTCACGACAGACCTCGATAGGATTCGACAGGCTTCAATCACCGGCCTTCGCAACATATTTACCGTCCCTCACAGATCTATACACACGAATGCCTTTCTAGAGTCATAATATCGATTAACGTAGACTAAGTTTAATTAAGAACGATCTAGATATAAATCCGATCTTGTGTACCTTTATGTTATTTCCTCGACTTTGTTTTCGTCTGTTATGTACAGTCACACAAAGTATAATGTTTTGAACAAAGAGTTATTATTTATATAGCAGATTTTAATATTTACACAGATTAATATAATTTTCGTATTTATTACAAATTATTTTGTATGCTAAACTCCATTCGAGTGGCAGTTGTTAGATGGAATATTCTAGTTTAATGTTGTTTTAACTGCCAATAGAAATCCTTAAGTTACCGATACATCGTATACAAAGACAGATTTTTAATACACACACTTTCGCTCATAACCGTTAGTTATTATCCTTTAAAACATATGTAGAGTATTGTGATTACCCTTGCTTGTAACACAACTAATACATTAACAATTTTTCATATATTATTTTAATATTTTTCGGTCATCTTGCATGTCTTAAGCGTTTTTCTCTTTCACGGTTGTGAATAACATCAGTTTGGTATTAACAGTTAAATCTCTGAATAGAAAAAAACAAATTTAAATTCAGCGATTACAAGCAAAAGGGACCAATTACGATTCGCGTAAATAATACAATTATTCGCAATTTTAATACTTTAACAAAACTGATAACTTATTCGACACACGTTTAATTTAAAGTTCTACGTGACACTAAAATAATGACGTAATATTCAGAACAAGACACACAAACAAAATATTATTCTATTGTTATCAAATTTATCGTAATTTATTAATTTATTAGCGATTATTATATTATTATATTTATATACATACCATAGGTTAAGTAATATCTTCTGAAGATTTATATGCTAGCTTAGGATTGAGTGAGCTTTATAAAAATGAGAAGATATAACATCTTGTATGTTTTAGTCTTGATTTTTCACAGTCTTAGTCCACTCAAGTAGTTCTGAATTATAAAAATCAGCCATTTTATGTACCTTTAAGGGCGATGCCCGATTTGAAATCTCTTTTTAGTTTTCCAAAGCAATGATATACTAGGTTACATAGGTTTAGATGCACACATAGATGTTAGTGATACTGCCAAATTAAAAGCTTCGAATTTTTTATGTATTTTTTGTTGCCAGTGCTTCTTACGCGATTCTAGAACAATTAGATACAATCACGGCTAATGAGATTATATTTTCAGCATTTAAAGATCACCCAGGAACCTGAAAGATATAAATTCACTTTTATAGTTATGTACAAAACGATTTGTTTGTAAGAATAAGTTTTTAGTGTGGTTTCTCCTGGGTGTGATAAAAATTGCATTGGTTGACGAGAATGCTCTGTTCAGACACAGATGATAAATATCCTGTGCCGCTAGGTGTGGTGCGGCGGGCGGGTCGGCTCGCGCAGGTGAGGGAGCACCCTTACCAGCGCACCGCCTTACCGGCGCCTTAAATTCCCCGCCAATATGCTCTCACGCCGCCATTTTGTTTACAAGGTGAGAAGCGCGCACGGAACGCATGCCTTACTTTAGAATACGCTTGCATTCTTTTTTTAAATATGTAACTGGCCAGTTATTTATTCATTAAGGGAGTTTATATCTTTGAACAAATGTTTGTTTACTGTCATCTGTTGCCGGTTATATATTTGGCTAACGAAACATAGACGTTTTAGCAAGTTTATTCGTTAGTAAGCCTGCGTAGGCGCCTTTGCTTTATGGTCTCTCTGTGTCCTCTATTGTGTACTTATTAGATATGTTCTTTATTAGTAAGTTCGTGAATAGGTATTATGCCCGTCACCGCTTCGTCCTGGATCTGAAGTGAATCTGCATAATTTTAAACTGTGATTTTTATACTTCATTTTTTATAGATTTTTTTAATCTGTTACATGTTGTGATATGGATATAACAGTTCTGAGAAATTTTATAACGACTCTGTTGCCCGCTGCGGACGTAAATGTTACCAAAAATGTTTGCTGTTACGATATCACAGCATGTCTCTAGCATCACTCTATGTGATCGTTTAATGTTCTTCGGGTATTGTTTAGAAAATTAAGTGAGGGAAGAAGGATTGGTGTTTCTTATGTATCGTTCAGTTTACAATAGAGATTAAAATTGTTTCTGCCAAATAGTCCTCAGGTGCTAAGCTCGGGTTGTGAGATCCTTCTTTCCCAAATGCCCCAGTATTAGTCAAAGGACTGCGCATTTTTATTTGTGCCATCAATCCAGTATTAAACAAAATGCACCTCCTTTGACTTGAGTTTTATAATCATCACAAGTTTTTCTTAGTCAATATAAGTTTTATATAAGAAATAAGTTAGTCGTTTCTATTTTGCCTTAGGTATTATTTTATTATATTATATCTTTCGTATTTGAAAGCAATTACTTTTAAGGTTATATGCACTTGTGTCCTTGTGGATTTATAAAGGCATACGAATGTCGTTTTACGTATTTTTCACGCTTTATATGAAATGAATTTCGTTTCAAATCGCTATCAATAATTTTATGAAGAAATTTATATATTGACTTGTTTAAAGTATTGTTTCATTTGTTGATTGTAAATATCAAATGCATTTTGGAAGGATATACAAGCAATAAATTATCTGAAAATGTACATGTTTGGTTTTCTTTTTAGCTGGGGCGCGTATATAGTAAAATATAAATTGTTTTTGTGAATTGAAAAGTCGATAAAGTTGATGACGTGTAGTCATTTGGTCGGATGTAGCCTTACACCACTAACACGCAACTCCACAAGGCCAAGTCCCCGTTTGTCAACATAATATTTACGATATGCACCGTCATAACTGCTATTGTCACTTGCAGATATCTGTAACTATGTATTTATATTATATGAGTCACTAACATGCAAATATGTAATGACATTATTGATACGTTATCACAAATTTATTAACAACTTTACGTGAATGCTATCATATACAGTATTATTAAACTATTGCAGCGACTGTGACGAGTAACTTACATACTTGCATCGGGGTGCTATGGTTATTTATATAAGTGATAAAATTACCTATGCTTGTTTGTCGGGCGGTGCTTGAGACATCCACACTGGAAGTGTCGCGATGTATCAGGCATCGCTCTTATGGGAACTATTGGGCATTTAATCCTATACTGTAGATCATTATCATACTAAATTATTATTTAACATCAACCATTAACCGCGTTAACTAATTTACAATAAGTATTCGTTTAATAAATAATTAACTAGACCCGATAGGAAGAATGTCGCGGCACGAATGCCTGATAGCCTCCCGCAGTAAATAGTTTTATTTGTTTTTATTATTTTCGAATTCCGAACACCTACATCGATCCGAGATCCCGGATTATCGCTCTCGTTAGCTTGTCGCGGCGGTTTCTTTAAATTCAGTTGCTATACTGTAACTAAACGGGAATTTTGCAAGGCATCTACGTTTCACAAGGTTTTGAGGCACACTCAAACCTCATTGAACATAGAATCCTGAAGATTAACGCACAGCACAATTTTCAGTATTTATACGTGACCTTAAAATCCATGTTAGTAAAGTAACTTTAAATGAGTAGCGTATGGCGCGGTGAGCGCGTATGAGCGATGAACGTCGGAGCTCGCGATTGAGGCTACGTGTAGTCGGACCATGACATTTGGATCGATACTAACATTCTGTTTTCTCTCTTCTCGTTAACCCGGCTAGGTGCGTGCTAAGGCTAAGGCGGCACGAACGAGCGGCGCCGCGCACCGGAGCGTCGCCGTAACATTACCATCGGAACATCGACCATCGTAGCTATCGCTGTTTGGGCCTTTCACGTTAACATTTACTATGTATTTTAATAGTCTAACTATTAACATTTATATGCCTGTTATGTTTATAACATAATGAACTTTATTAACTTATTTATATATTTTTAAATGGCACACGCCATCGACTATATTCACTACTGTATTCTGTTGTCGCTTGTTCGTATGTTTAGCACGAGTGTTGCTAGGTTACCCTTCAACTGCGCTAATTTCATATAGATACACATTTTCTTTACTATTGAGTTTTACTTTTATTACTTACTTATTACTTTTTATTATGAAATATTATAATGTGTGTAAAATTAGCGCTGTTAATTACTCCCTTAAATGATATATTTTAGAAGCAAAGTTATATAGCATTTTATATTTAGTTTTGCTTCAAATATTTGAATCTACGAGGCTTTTGACCTTTACACATCTATAATGAGCCTAGTACAAAATCAAGTCGTATATTGATTCGTGAAGATGAAGAGCACCACCTTAAACAAGATGGCGCAAAAGAAACTGTAAGTATTTTCTGTTCAAATCGAATATTTATCACTCAAGATTTGACTGATATTGGGAGTGAGTCAAATAGTAGCTATGTAACTTCATGTACGAGTCGACTTCTCTTGTGTTTTGGCAGAATAAATGTAATCTTAAAACCAAAGACTAATGTTTACAGAGGCAACATCTGTAAAAACATTATTGTTGAAAAGTCTTCCTACAAATGAATTAAACATTTCGATGCGTACATGAATTCTTAAATCACGATTTTTAGAAGTTTATTTTTATTATAGTGCTTAATATTTATACATGGAAATCAAATGTGCATCCAAGTGCCTTAACAATGTACAATGTTCGCGTTTGTGGTTCTATACATATTGTTATGCTTATATAGATAAGAAAAGTTAGAAGAGATTAAATTATTGTTAACTTTACTAAATGTTAATGTTTATCACCTTTTCATAAAGCAATGGAGTATGAAAATAATCTCTTTATTTTGATAGGTTTATTTTAGTATATAGTTTTATTTTTTTTATATTTAGAGCCTTCGTTGCAATCTCTCGCGAGAATCTCTTGTATGATATCTCAGTAGATTCATGAATGGAATTATATCTAATAACAATTATTTGTTTTATCTGTGCTTACGTCTCGATATATAATAAAAAGCAACTAGGGCAATCATAGTATAATTGTTACTGTAAATAGCTTATAAAAGTAAAAATATAAAGTCAAAGCAATAATATTTTCAATAATTACATTTATTTACGTTAGTGCAATAGTGTGTTAATGCAAATTCATATTTTATCATAGGTCTCAACAAATCGTTGAGAATTATTTAAATTGTATAAGAGATCTGATGTTGAGATTAAATCTTCATTATAGTGAAAAATATTGTTTAGAAAATGATATATTAATTTCTAAATTTATAATCGAATGTAGGTAACTGAAATAATTATAAATCAACCATACAGCTAATAGATCACTGCTTTTTCTATATAACGATACCTTATCTTCAAACGTTGTCCGTCCATGATTACTTCATCGTGTGAGTACTTAATTTGTTAATGTGTCATATTAAAGTGACTCTTCACATAATACATATGAAATAAGAATCGAAATTTATTGCTTCCTAATTTTTATTAATGTAATCTTTATAACGCACTTTCGATAGAAGTTATTAGAAATATACCTAATATCTATAAACATATATTAAATCTTCAATAATTAAAGTCTTATAAAACTTAGTATAGCTGTTTGTAGCTTTGAAAAATTACGTCAATATGTACGAGTCCATGACTCTAAGTAATAATTAATTAATGTACAAAATTATATACAAATCTAAGCATTTATTTGACGAATGACACGTTGCCATAGACTCAGGTCTAACAAATATATATCTAACAATAGAAACTAAGAAATCGTACAAAGATAAATCAAAGTTAGATTCCGTGGGAAATATAAAACTATAAAATACCTATGCTGTTTGAACAGGCTTGCTAATGCAACGCATTGTAGAACATAATTGTGCCATCAGAGACGTAGACAAAGCAACGTCAATAATTATAATATTTGTACTTATCATAGCGCTAAATGGCAATAAAATCGAGTGCCTTTTATGAACTTTGTAAATATTTATTTCATATTTTTTCAAAAGTATTATAGAGGAGAATAAATTCTTAAAATTGTTTTCCAAAAATAAATTTATAATAATGGTATATTTTTATTTACGTTAAAATTTAGTTAAGTGAGATTGTGCATATTACTTATGTCTGTTTTAATGTGTGTCTAAGATTGATTTGGCATTAGTAAATATATTATTTGAAAAATAATTCGTGTTTTATTTCATATTTAGTTAGTACCTTTAAAATAATCTTAACAACTTCATGAACGAGAAATCGTATTTGCCTACTATAAACAGATTACGCAGATAAAAATTTAAACGGTTGAAGTAAAATTATTCAAATTCTATACACATTGGAAGTAGGATAATTACAGCTGCTAAAATCCAATCCAATTGTAAACAGAGAAAATTTAAACACAGCGCCATCTATGATATGTTATGCTAATTAATTCTTCAACACTGAGCTTTGAACTTAACAGTTAACTTTAGTCATCAGTTTGTTGCTGCATTTCAGATGATACATTATGTATATATGTTCTTGAGAGCATGTTAAGAAGAGGGCGTTTGAACAGAGAAAAGTTAATGTAAATTATTTAAAATAAATGATTAACCACATTCAGAACCTTAGATGAAAATGTTATTTTTTTTTCACCGCTTTTGATTCTTGCTACTTCACCGTACCTTTGTTCGCTAAAAAAAAGAAACTCTTTTGGGGTTGCAAGTGTAAAACAAATGTGCAAGTACAAGCTGTCCGTTTCGTAAAGAATTTTTAATCGCAAATATTAAGTGTAGCCCAGACTATGGCATTCTCTTCTACAACTATGGAATTCTCTATTTTTAAATGTGTTATTTAGTTAAGATAATAAGAGGAGCACTAGAAACCTCCCTGAATATATTACCTTATTATTATTCTTATTTTAGACTGAAAGTGTACAAAGATAATGCAAAATTATGGAATCAGCATGCTTCTTGTAATTTTATACATACGATAGTCTAGGAAAGAATTTTCACCTCCCTAAAATAAACACAGAACTTTCGTTCTAAGACAAACTTGAGATTAAATAGGGCCTGCATAAATAACACCCGTTTTTAATTGCAGATACGCACTTTGAGCATTTTAAATGGTTGCAATTTGAACTTTTCGCGATGCTAGAAAATGGAATTTTAAATTTGCTGTTCCGGGTGTATTTACGTGGGAATAAACAGCCGGCAGTTTTAGCTGCATTTGTCGCTTCCACGGTTCGTGCTTGAAAAAAAATTCAACACGTTTACGCTAGTGTATTTCAGGAGTGCTCTTAGCACGCCATTCCAATTTTTTTTCAATTCCTACACGTTAGGGGTTATTGCGTAGCGTATAAGTATACATTTACATTTCGGTACGATGAATCACAATAAGGTTATTAAAAGGAGCTCATAAAATAGCATAAATAATTCTTAGAGACATAAAGTCACTGTATAAATGTATATAGAAAATAAATATTAATTTGTAAATGGACGCATATTTCTCTATTCTATGTATAAAACGCTGTTACTCGAAGCCAACAATTATTTTGATTGCACCCACATCATAATCAGGCTCAGCTAAGAAATATTAAGTTATTTTTCAATATCCTGATTTTAAATTGGACATGCCTTTCATGTGTCACTAAGCATGTCAGGCGGCATCTTTGCCTGTTATTAACTAACTAGACCGCCATATTACTTTGAATTATATGCCTGGACTATAAGTAATGCATGATTGGGCCGCCATTTTTATATTAATAACTCATTCCGTAATAAATCATCTTGTAAATGATAAATACCGTTTGATAAATGTTGTCGGTAAATATGATGGAAAGTTTATGAAAAGTGCTTGAATACTGCTAGGTGTAATTATGTGTTTATTAACAAGGTTGGGTTTCTATCAAGGGAGTCGTGGTTATAAAGCTATTTCAAACAGAATATACGAACACAAAAATAATATAAATGATGTTTATTAATTTTCACATATCAAAAGGTGACCAAAGAAGTAGTACTAACTAGTAAAAAAAACAATTGTGTCTTTTTCTTAATTCCTATAAGAATTTATTGATATTCAATTAGTAGGCATAGTTTTTAAATATTTTTTAAACATATAAATCATATATTATTTCATATAGCAAAGTTAAATTAGACTTAAAACGCGTACGAAAAATGTATCGCGTATATTTATTTTCACGTGAAAAGGTTTCCGAAACGTTAGTAATATTATTTAGTAGCATTGTGCGTGCGGGGGTTTGCTAGATGGCTTGGGGCAGTTGCTCGTAAAATTGCAGCGAACCTTAGGGGAACGTCTCAAGACGCCTGTGCATTCTTAGACGTACAGTTCGTGCTTAAATTAACGATGCAACATGTACTGTATTAGCTACGATATAAGCTTATTTCTTTCAAATTGTATCATCGATTTAAAAACTTAGGCGAAGAGTTGTCAGCCTGATTAGTTCGTAATAAACAGCATCAGGAAAATACCTTTGTATACCTAATAAGAGAAAGCATTTGAGTCTGCACCTTGTTGTAAGTAAGCAAGTAGATTTGAGTCAACATGAAGGTTTTTTATAATATCCCTAATTAAGAAATGTTATATGTAGATCAACATTCTCGTATACTTCGATCGGTGTATGGATGGCGGTAAATAATAAATCGTAACGGACTATCTTGCATATAATTTATTTTTCTTCTTTTTATTTACATATATTTATTAGGGGGGTATTAGGTAACGTATATGTATAAATTGACATTTCGGTACGAACGATAAATGACTAGGTCTGATCTTAATAAATAGCCCTAAATAAGTATTATTATATGTCAAACAACATTCTCATACTCCGATCGATGTGACGGCAGTTAACGACAAATCGTAACCTTTTATCTAGCTTATATATTATTTATCCAATAAATAATGTCCGTTAGTTTTCAACAAAATAACCGTTTCATCTGCTTATTTCGCCTACGCCACAATATCAAGGAATCAACCCGGACTCACCTAACAACGTCGAGGGCGCGGGGTCGTAAAACTACTTCCCCTTGCGACTAAGAAATGCGAGTACCGACACTCAGTTTCATATACGTTTACACACGTTCTTGGAATCAATGTTGCTTTCAAAACGATATTTGGACTCTTTTAGAATACACCGAGCGGTTGCTATTTCTAGAACTATGTTCGTATACGTTATCAGTAACAAACGACAGATACATGCAATTCTTATCTCTTCTCAATCGCTGTCTGTATTGCTGAAGGTCGTCGTCTAGTTTGAAATGTCTTCTACTGAATAATGAACGACACTTCTTTAAAAGGGGGAGGCCTATGTCCAGCAGTGGACGTCCTGCGGCTGAGACGACGACTTCATCGCATCTGCAACTCTGATACTTAGAAAAATTATACGTAAACCTTCATATACGTGACCTAAGTAGATTAGGTGTTCATGTGAAATGTTTTTATTCATGATGTAAAACATAAGCTAAGCGTAAAAGTAAAATACTTTCAAATAATATTTTTCAAAAGGTAAGTTACTAAATACCTGAGAATTTATTATCGTTATGCACAGACTCTTCCGTTGCTATCTATCAGATCCATAGCAGGGGGTGAGACCTTTTTACGATACGAGCTTAGCCATAGATCCACACAATATTAAGGGTAGCAACGATAAATTTGGATAAGAAATTTGACCTGTAAAAATCAGCATGCTTAGGCGTGATACTACTTCACAGTTTTATTATTTTCAAAGAAGTGAGCACTTAATCCATACTAATATTATTAATGCAAAAGTAACTCTGTCTGTCTGTCTTTCCATCATAAACTACTAAACCGATTAGGTCGAAATTTGGTGAATTTTTGTCTAGAGCCTGAGAAAGAACATACAACTGAGGCTACATTTTATGTGGAAAAAAGGGTTAAAAGGGGGGAAGGGGGGGCGGTCAACTTTATATGAAAGTCCACGCGGACGGAGTCGCTATTATTATATAAAAAAGTAATTAGACAAATTTATATAATATCGATAGTATTATATAAATTTGTCTAATTACTTTTTTATATTTTTATCTATTTTCATTAAACTCTTTCATGTTATTTAAAAAAATATGTACTGTAGGTATTTCATGGTTATAGTTAACTAAGTCCAAAAGGAAGACGCAAAGAATTTTGATACGATGTATAGAAATCGCATTAAAGAATAGATTGGGCGATTTAAGAATAATAAAATATATAATAGGTATATGCACAAATTATTCGTGCGAAACCGGGGCGGATCTTTCGTACTTTTCAATAAATATTTATTATATTAATATTCAGTTCTGATATTCCTCACAGTCCCGAGTCAAAACACATGGCGCTTTAAACTTTATCATTGTTTATATCGCTATATTTTACATAATTAACGGTCGATAATTGCACGCTCTGGGATAGCAAGTGACTTGAAATATTACTATTCACTGATAGAGCAGGTTTTATTGTCGTGCGGTCAAAGCGGTGCGTTAACGATGCGTTATCTATTTGTAATAATTATGTCTCACCTCTTAAAATATGAGCTTTGGGTGGGATTCTAACTACAATTATTTAATATTGAAAGACATTCAAACCATGGATTGTCATGAAAGTCATAAGGGCGTAGCTTACAGTTTCAATATTCAATTAAGACATAGGAAAGTTAACATTAAACGGTGCTACTTCTTACCTAAAAAATTTAGAACCGCTAGCTTAATACCTTTAGCCACTAATTTTATTATTTTTATTTTATTTTAAGACACCAAAGGAAACGCTATGAAACAAGCAATGTGTTATTGTGCTAACAAAGTCTTAAGATTGTCCTGCTATCCCATATTAAAACAGGTATTCCTTTCATAACTACCATTGCTCTAGAATAAAACCAAAGAGAGTTCATTTATGCACAAACGAGAAAAGGCTAGTTCTCTTTAATACAGGACTACGACTCTGTAGAGATTATCATGAAGATACCGTTTTAATTACGGTGTTGTTCGTGTAATTAGCCTGCATTTGTGTTTAAATCACCGACGTATTTAGTTTTTAATTAAGCCTTACGAGTTCTCGCTTTACATACTCTACCGCCGGTTAGGCAGCTTTTATGGGTGTTAAATTCATTATTTTAATTGAGAATCGCGTACAGTTTCGTAATAACTGGAAACCCAATTATTTTAACAGCTTTTAAATTGTCTTTATGGGTTAAATATCCAATTTCCACTAAATTAGTTTATACTGAAGTTAGTAATAGGCGTACGTGATAGTTATAGCGCATTTTGTATGCAAGATATTTTGTAATCTTCATGATGGTCAACGAGAAATTTGATAGATTCAAACGATGCTTGCATTTTTACATAAAAAATTTGTTTTACGTAACAGCTCCCTGACAGAATTACATAGGTAAACATGTAGTACCAAGGGAAATAGTTTTTTTCTCTAAAAGACATATTTTAAATTTAACAAAGCTTTTTCCTCCATTCCAAATTAGATGTTTATTTTTAGCAATAAACCATAAAACAAAGTGTGGAATCTACGAAATTTCCGTTCTGGGCATAAATAAAGTTCTGACATTTGTAGCTTTCATTTACGTCTTCGTTCAGTTTAGAGTTTTTTAATGTCTTCTATGCTTCGTATACGAGTTACATTTAGCCGTATAATTCGTCCCACTCTTAGAGCCAAATCCTACACCAGTACCACAGTTTTACGTATTCTATCGTCAGTATTTTACATCAATAGAGTTCATACTTCTTAATGAACAATACTACTGAAAGTATTTCTATTGCCATTTTCAAAATACTCTACTCGCGATGGTGCAAAGAAAAGTTACTCCTTCGCCTCTCTTTTTTTCACCACCGTTAGGAGTTGTAAATAATTAGTATATATCCTATGGTCTATACTTTTTATGTTATAAGCTTGGACTTTTTTTAATGGTGCTGCTTCCTGTATATATCGTCATAGTATTTACAAGGGCAATATATAATTTAATTTATTTTTTAAATTTAGGTACGGCTCTTAGACTTTACTGTAGGGTAATTATAAAAATGTCACTCTTTATTAGAGACGGGTACATATCAGTTACGCTTGCTAGTTTTTTATGTAACGATGCGGTCGTAGTTTTAATACGAAACAAATGTCACCATTTTGCTGTTTATTATAATTTTTAAATTAAGGTACACATTAGGCAAGCTATTCTTGGATGTTAAAATTTAAATGAAAGCCGTATTTTTGTCGGCTACAAACAATATTAGTTGACTCTTATTAAATTACCAATGTTATGATTAAGTCCTCTTGTCGCGATACTAATTTGTAGAATATTTAAGTGATAAGAAGTTTTGTACTATATTATGTTAGTAGTATGTACTTAGTGTTCATACGTATAAGAATTATTGATATACCGATATTTAATACTACGTCATATTGTTATTTTTTTTTTAAGAATTTAGTTGACATATTCATATCAAAACCGTTTAGTTAAGAGAACAAAGTAGTGTTCAAACAAACTGAGGCAATAAATTCAATAAAGTATAGATAAGCTTTTGTACTTTTCTAGAGTAGCGGTTTAATGGTCTGTCCCTACTTTCTAACGAGTAATGAAAATGTGTTTCTTCGCAAGAAACTGCTCGTAACATTGATTTATATTACGGAGAATATCACGCACGACTCAGTCATATAGGTATTTTATGTACTTCGATATCACAATATAAATATTTCTTTGCTTTTCTTAAAGTGAAAAATAATATACAGCATTTATTTCATCTTAGCACCCAATGCTAATCTTGTCTAATTTCTAAATCTAGTAATCGCAGATTGTAACAATACTATTGTATGAATAATTAGCGCAAGTGTGAACCGTTGGATCCCATTAGCAAATTGCACCAGCTATTCGAGTTCGTATAAAAATTCAATAACTTTTGCTTATGCCATTTGTATGGACGAAGCATGGTTGGTTGAAACTTTCCCTCGCCCAAAGCCTTCGTCAAGTTTCATAGAGTGCTCCGTGATCGCACTGCAAATGAACCGCCAGCCAGTATTATAATTTGTGTTGATGGAAGCTTTTATTTAATTAATTTTTGTCCTCAGTGTTTCTGGGAAACTTCGTTTATTTCAAATTAGTTCATAAGGCTTTTAGTATAATAATACTGTTTAGTATGCATTTGTGAAATTATTATTTTATTATTATTAAAGCTTAGAAGCTTACTTGTCATTTTCAGTGTCGAACCACTGATTGGCCAGAATAGGTATCTAATAGCTCGATTTCGAGAAGATATATACCTAAAATATAAAAAGGCTCGAATAAGTCTAATACGTCGAGATCGAGAAGTCGAGATTTGTGGTATCTTTATCATTTTTTATACACCTGCTGTATTAATAAATCATTTTGAGGATACATCTAAATACAACAGGAAGAAAACATTTTATAGATTGCCTTAAGATTACATGAACAGTATTATGATAAAAGCAAATCTTTATACATAAAGATTTACAGCTTGTTTGGCGTCGGCCATTCACTCCGTACTAAAAGGGTGAAGTTTCACCAAATATACTTGGAAGTGCAAAGGGCCGCCCTACGATTCAGCAAGAACCGTTTTATTACTCCTAACTCGAAAGAAACTCATTGGATACTTTTTTATTTGCCTTTGGCGTTTTTCTTCGTCCCTTTTTGTCTCGAAGTTTTTAAATACATTTTCCCTTTTCTTATTTCCTCGAACACGCTTTGCGAAAAGTTTTTATTGCGTCCAAATTAATTACTTAAAAAGTTTCGGATTTATTGCCAGACGTATGAATCATATATTATTAACTACAGATAAAAAATATTAATAGATACTTAATTGTTAATTCAAAATTGCAGTGAACAGAAAATTATTAAAAAATGTGACTTAGAAATGCCGTTAGTTCTTTATTATTTTAAACACAATGGCTTATTTAGATTGATTACGCCTTAAGCCCAAATAGGGGTTCAATCAAACACCTATCAGTAACGCAAAGCCAGGAGGTTTAAAGGCAAAACAAACGGGCAAATTAGTCCGCCCGACATCCTGATTGATGGATGGGTTACCCGCAGACACGGTCTTATTAACTTCTACGCGAAATCCTCGGATCCTCCCGAATTTGTAAGGCAATACTTTTATTAGTTCTAAATTAATGGAATATGTTTTCTATTGGAGAGGGTAATACATAGATTGTGCGTTGTTTGTTAATGTTCTTAGATAAAAAGGTAGTGGATATTATTGACTATTTCTTTTTTTAGATATGATTAATAGCTGATTAGGTATTTGAATTTAGATTGCAATTTAATATTTATTTATTTTAGTCAATTTGCTTAATTACTTTGCAAAGCGATAATGATTTTATTAAAATGTTTTTGCTACATATTAATGTTTACAGTAATTATTATAATATGCTATAATTCGTTTATAATTTGTTAATAAATCAACAAATAAAGTAATTAACATCGAGTTTATAAAATATGATCTACTTTTATAATATATATCTATCAAATCGGAAAAGCTTTATATATTCATTGTAATACTTTTTGGCTCACGAATTGTCGACCCAGCATTGCAAACTGGGAACTCTTTCGCATTTACCTTTGTAAGATCGTACAACAAACTTAGTATACGATTTGGTTATTTACCTTCAAGCTATTATGACTCTTATTCCTGAACGAATAGAGTACAAGAAAGCTTTAGTGTAAATCAAGTAGGAGGTTTATAGAAGGGGTTTTATATTGGAAATTCCTGAATGTCGGGAACGTTCTGATATCGAATGTCGACGACGACAGTTTGAACTGCGATTGCAGCTCGGATCCGGACGTGTTGGCTTTTCAGAGACGTGAAGGAGCATTTTGTTTTAGCTCAGCTCGAAAATAGAACCAAAACTACGTCTTCAATACCTGCTTCTATTTCTGTTCAATAAAGTTTTCAAAAACATAGAAAATTATTATTATTAAAGGATTTAAAGAGAACAAACTAAAGTGTTTCAATCGCCCGTCTGAAACTTTCATGAATTTGGATAATACAAACATATTACATATATCAAATGTTTTTTACTTGTGATTAACATTCTTAGATTAATAATAAAATGTAATATGGTTTTACTTGTATTGAAAACCTTCTCAGCTTGCTTGTAATATAATGGAATTTTGCTGTGCTTCAGAACAAAGTTCACTGGCATAACAAAATCCAGATGGCTTGTAACATTTTTATGCTGATGAACGAATTAACTTTTCATGTTCTTAGAACAAAAGGTGTTCAGGATGAAGATTAATTCGCGCGTAAACTTTTAATGTTTTAATAAACCGAAATATAAAATTTATAATGAGCGGCGTCTTTTAGCATTACGTAAATATTAGCGCGTGACGTAAACTAGCGAACTTATAACTCACATAAAGCCAAGTGTCAGTTATTACATTAATAAGGAAGGGCCGGCCGCAAAAACCCAACCCTTTTTGTTTATCCTTCGGGAATGTTGCAACTTCCGTACCTAGTACGATTAAAACATGAATTTACGCAAACCTCTTTAGGTAGATATGCTACAAAGGAAACTTTTCCTTTTAAATCCTTAATAATTTAACCTTCTTTGATTTCTTTATTTTTCATTTCAAGTTTGCCTGACAGGTCTCTAGATTCTAGCGAAATTAACAGCGTCATAAGCACAGCGGGGAACATGCGTCGGAACCTTTTTAAAAGTACGCAATGGAATGCACATTAACACTTTTGGAATGAGTAGTTCTTTTTCCATTTTCTTATATAGCTCAGTAAATTTTAAATAAATAGTATTTATTGTATAGATACACTACTTAATTTATCCGTCTTACATCTTCTGTTAGGTTATGTTTGCCTCGTATAAATATTCAATAATTAATAAGACTTACCAATTATACCTATATTTATTTATTTATTTACACTTTATTGTATACACATTAAAAGAAATACAACACATAAGATACATGAAAAGAAGAAATATACATACAAATGGCGGCTTTATCGCTTGGCAGCGATCTCTTCCAAGC
>DWAJ01001592.1:0-21469 GCA_018238005.1 Eurema mandarina | reverse complement strand
TTCAAACTTTAACATTAAATTTTGTTAAAAGTACTGCACGTTTCCCGGAAATATTGATGTGGTGTGTTTATTATGCTCTAAAGAACCATTTAAAACTGTTTTCAAAAATCAGTCAAATAGCCTATTGACGTCAATTTCGACTAGTTTCGATACAGATTTCGATACATCGACTTAGAATAAAACTGTTTCGTTTATTTTTGACAAAAATACGATGAACTGATGTACGATCCGATACTTTATTACAGTATCTTTAATTCCATTACTCGTGAAGCGGTATCTTAATTTTTCGATATCGACAACGATTGAATTGGAGTAGATGACCAGGTCATTGATAAACAACGTTAGGAGTACAACTACACACATTTTGTCTTAGACCGTAGAGTCTGGTAGAGTTGGTCAGTTGAAAGAAATTGTAGGCTTAGTCAAGTAGGTTTTTCTAAAAAGCCGGAAACACATTCGTGATATCGAATGCTCATTGACGGCGCTAAAAAAAAGTGTCGGTTTCGTTAGCTTTAACTGATAAGATTGTTACAAAAAATAACTCATTAATAAATTCCAATTATTTCAACGCACGCAGGACACAAAGAGGCCGACGCAAGTGAGTATGGTGATATTTTTAATGACTTTATGACGTAACAGGATGATATTAATGACGGAACTGTTAATAATTAATGAGGGCGTTCTATGGTCGTGTTGATATGAGACCTTAGTGCCTGTATATTGGACAAACTAAATTGAAGTACAGCTAGCAACAAAAGTTGATGAATGTATGCCTATAATTGAAATCGACTTACGACTTAAAAATCTATAAATTTATGTCTGAATAGTTACTGTACAATCAAGCAAGTATCAACTGCAAAAGTTGATGAACGCATTTATACAAATTATGTAGTCCTAAAACTTCAAAATTTCACAAAAAATTGACAAATTGTAAGCTCCTAATTATAAGATTTCTTTATAGGTATATCCAAAACTGTTAAGATGTTTCGTTATATTACGGGTGTTCATTAACTTTTGTAGCCGATCTGTACGCCTCAACAACATTCTGACAGTGTTAAAAAATCAGTCCAAATGACATGATTAAAGTCGTACTTAATTTTGTCTTAAGTATGATTCAAGTATAAGAGCTGTTAATATTAGCATTGTGTTTGAAGAAAGTTTTTCGTTATGTTATTGTTTGGCAGGAAGTAAACTAGTAGTCAAAGAGATAGACAAGAATATAAAGCAATAGTTAATACCTAGAAAATAGTTAGGATTTTCAATGGACACTTTTTCAATATCTAAAACGTTTTTTTCGATTTCGTACGCTGCACACTGCTCAGTTGTAGACAAATGTAAGGACAGACATTATTATTTTTGCTTTATGCGAAATAAAATACTTGTCCATTCTTCATAGACATTTTTGTGTAGGTTGTAAAAGAAATGTAACAAAATGTGTTAACGAATAGTACAGTTGCCATCTCACTCTCTTTCATTAAACATTATTCTTTCTCGCTTACTCACAACGTAGTAATGCTCAGTATTATAGGAAACAATATAACTCAATGAAGGCGATACTCACGCTCTACAATTTTTCAGTTTAGCTACAGCATTATATATATACTCTCCCATTTTTTATATTTTATTTAAAGAAAAAGTCCTCTAAATAAAGGAGGATCTCATATTCATTCAACATTACCTTTGAGACGCTTCCTCGCAAACCCTGGAACTATGCCGATATATTTGAACGCTTCTCAAGTTTAAGTACCACTTAATCGCTCGGTCGAATTTGACAGTTCGCCATTACAAACTGTCAGATTAGCTGGACTTGAGATGTGCTTCAATTTGATTTGCGTTTGAGTATTTGGCCAATGATGTTATATTAAATAAATATGTTATAAGAACAAAATTTTGAAGACGCGAAAACCTCCTAATTAGGACGATTTACCTTTAGGTGATCGGTGGCCGGTCTTATGTTTATTTGCAGTCACGCGATCGCTTTTTTCTCGTCGGTTGTATCATTTATCTCTTTTCTATCGTTTTGCCTTGAAGTGTAAAATGAAAGACATGTTTTTCGGTTGATTTGTACGTGTATAACATATCTATTAAATATAATAACATTGGTATTTGGCCCCGAGTGTGGTCTGAGTAGAGACGATGAGCGTTTACGTATATCCAGGGGATGTCGAGATCGCGGCCCTGCGAGCGCGTTTAGAGGAGACGGAACGCGCGATGCAACGCATCGTCGGCCAACTAGCGCAGCGCGACGCGGTACTTGTGTGCATACCGCTAACGCTAAGCGGAAGCGGGAGCGATTTTGTATCCAACCGCTCCGCTTAAGCTGTAGGATGTAAATGTTAGATTCGACCTATCGCGTTTCGTTTGTTGATTTGTTCGTAAAATTAAATTCTAGTTGTACAAGTAATTTTTAATGATGAAAAATAATTCGCTTCAGTATATAAATTGAACGCTGTCGATGTATCCGATTTAATGGCTCGATGTCGAGTCATATCCAAATAAAACAGTTGCAACTAGCCAAGTTACAACATCGCCCAATTTGTAGCTATTAATAACAGCCATACATACAAATTGAAAGGTCGTCGAATCTAATATTTACATGCTCCGTTATCAGGGATTCTCTGTCTCTTTCCTACTTGACACAACCGAAAGAGACGGTAGATCCGATTAGAAACATTTCGGATTCTCTGTCCCTTTTCTCCTTGAAGGAATCGAGAGAGACAGTCGATCCAGTTGAAGGTTTTTCGTTGTTCCCTGGTTAGATTAGGTTTATAGTTGCTTGAGGCATGGTGGCGGTATTCTAAGCTTGTTGTATGAAGAGACGTAAGAAGGCATATAAAACATAGTTGAAAACTTGAGTTATGTTTAAAATTAAAAGAGCAACTTTTATCTAAACATACGTAGCAAACTTGGTAGAAAGTTTGGATTGTCTTTGGGATATAAATATTGAAAAAACTACAACATATTGGCAGATATGTCATTTAGGTTATGGCTGGTGGTAACGATCAGTCTCGCCTGATGTTCTTTTATTAAAAAAAAAACATGAAAAGCATCTATGAAAACATCGTAGATTTATCTGATAAGATAAATGATGGAACTCAACGAAATTTCAGCAAGTCATGTGTAATAAATGGATTCACAGACTAAAAATATTCACAGACTATAAAAATTAAACATGCCTTCTTTCCTCTTCCGTTTCGTTCTACGCAGCTAAAATTGTGTTATGACGATGCGTGATTAGATAAATATTTTTTGGGACTGATGTATTTTTGACCCCCTATACCAAATAATATAAATGATTCCTTAGTTGTTTTGTAATTAGTTTGCATATCCAGGTATGTAGACGTTCATAACAGTTTTAATTTTGTACGATGTTATTTTTGGATTCAGAATTTAGGGATCTTATACGAGTAGACAAGAGGTTATAAAAATAGGGGGAAAGATAATTTTTAAGTGTTTGTGTTTAAAGAAAGTGCTTAATAATTTTATACAGAAGCATCTGTATGGTATTCCATATGGGTTCCAGAGTGATAGAGAAGATAGAAAAGATAGACAACTAGAATAAAAACAGAAAAAATAACTGTATATTTATCAAAAAGCTTAATTTTTATTACGTAAAATCTAACTTCTGCTAATTAATATGATCCAAAAGTTCTAAGCTATCTGATTCTGCAAAATAAACCACAGTTAGAAGAGTTTGGTAGAGATAATTTTCCCGATAAACTAGAGAAAATGTTCGAAAGTAATTTGGATATAACGTGAAGCGATGAATTGGCCGCATTCCAGATGCACGCTGAAACGTCTGTTGGAACTATTTTAGACCGTCCTTCGATATGTTTGATTATAGTTTATTTTTAATATTTCTATGATTCTGGCTTCTGCATTCTGCTAATTTCGGGAGATCATTCATAAATCAGGAGAAATTGGATGGCATGGGATTTGAAGATGACGTAAATTTTAGTTCGATTTAATTTACGAATTGATATGTTAGAACTGTATGGCGATTTACGTAGAATGAAAAAAATGGTGAAACTAATTATTGTATCAGATTGCAATGAAGTGCTAATTTTGTTTATATTGTCAGATTTGTATAATCTTAACTGTGGATTTTCCTTTCTATTCGCCCTTTAAACGTTTGTTTTAAATCCATATCAATTAAAATTTTGCTAACTTTGCACAAAGTCATTTGCCAGTATCATTTACTTTATCTCTTTATTATAATATATATAGATATACGGTTTTAACCTTTGTGAGATAATCTAAAGTCTTCAGAGTGAAGCGTGATGATGGGATATCTTCAACCCCATAAATAAATGTGGCAGTAGCCAAATTAGAGTGAAGTTCTTTAAATTCTACTATCTGGTTAAAGCCTACCTTATCATTTTTAACTTTTTTATTAGAAATATTAGAAACAATCATACAAACTTTATCGCCGATATGTAATTCCTCGGATTTGTAACGCAATATAACCTATCTCTTTTGTCAAGCTCTAAGCTAAATCTAAACCAGATATCATCGAAATCGTTAGTGTGGTTTTGGCGTGAACATGTTCACACCCATACGAGATATATACCAGATCATACAATATATATAAAGAGGTGCAACAAATTAGGCAGGACTGGTGAAAATACCTGATCGGACTGCCGAAAGAAACTTAACATTTATAATAGTTAAGATAGCAATATAAATGGTTGATAATAACAATTGGTCGCAGTTGTCACGGCCATATCTGGCCTGGTAGCGGAGGTGGAACAGCAGATGGGGACGGCACAGCAGAGACAGGTCTTGCATGATACGTGTCACTTTTTGTTTACCCTCCATCGCATTCGCTTGTTTTGAGTTTTTTTTTTTAACTGACACTATAAAATTGAATAGACAAAAACCTATAGGATGTATATGTGGGAAATTTGTCACTGGTGTGTTATCTGTACCATATTTTAATTTTTTTAAGGAAAGGAGTCGTTATTTAGGCTGAACTAGCGAGACCATTTTGATCGGTGTGATTTTATCGAAATTGAAACAATGCTGCAATTCATCTTGATTTTTGATAGTTTTGAGGACTCCTTGATACAAACAAAACAAATTGTTTATAACTACAAATGTATATAGTAAAATTTCTTTTTTTTTAAATCATGATAAAAAATATTGTTTTCGTTTAGAGGCGATATAGTTTTTCTATGTTGGTTTTCTTCATTAATATTATCAACAGTTAACGTTAACTCATTATTATAATTTACTCGTTTGATTTCGATACAAACTTACTTCAATGATTTTGATTAAATAGTTATTTCTTTCGATGATAGCGATCATCCATCATTCTTCATTTTCTTTATAACAATTTCGTTTGGATGTTGTTTTTTTTTCAGTGTATATTTCTCGTCTACCATCTGTCTGTTTACCAAGCTACCTCGCCTTAATTAACTCTTACACTGATAACATGACTCCGAAATTTTATTTCCCCAGCTTCGCTTGATTTTGTAACTAGTGTTTACCCTGTAGTAGTTGTAGTTGAGTATCTTATTCTTAGTTAGGATTTAAATTAGAGATATGTTTGTTTGAGATGCTTTTGAATCTCTAGCAGTTTGTATTAGATTGATGTAGTTTTTCGTATAGTGTGTTAGTTCTATTTAACTTACCCTTCCATTTTTATATTTTTTTAGAATTTAACTAAATTATATAACCGTTAAATTTCCAGGAATCCCAAGATAACGAAACCCGTCCATACACTAATGGAACAATCCTATTAAACACTGGCCCTGTCCAAATTGTGACTAGCGAGTACCAGGAGGCTAAAGAAAAGAGTCCAGAATTGGCGAAATCAAAAGAATCACTGTCAGAACGTAAGGAAACACAAGAAACACATGACACTAATCTTACACCTATAGCTGAAGAAGCTGCAAAAGAGTCTCCCGAAACGAACGAGGCTGAAATTGAGACAGCTTCCAAAGATATTTCGGAAGATGAAACGCCTATACAATCTCAATCACTTACTGAACAGATAGCATCTACAAATGAACAGAAAGAAACACCGGAACAAAATATACTTTCAGATGACATACCTATATCATCAGATGAACACACATCATCACCATGCATTGAACCAGAACATCAGCCTGAATCTTCTAAAGAGCAAGAAGACCTTTCTACTGATCAAACATTGCATGTAAATGAAAATGTATTGTCATCCACATCCGATGAACGCGAACAAGCACCTCATTCAGACTCTAACATCGATACAACTTCATTCGAACCATCAGACGATAATATCAAAGAAACCTTATCAGAAATTGAGGCATCCATAGAACTTCAATCAAAGATTCAATCAAATCTTACAGAACCTGAGCTTTCCACAGAAACAAAAGAATTATTAGATCAACAAGCTTCTGATTCGAAAATAGATGATGTAATTGAACTTTCTTTAGAATCTGAATTCCCTAAAACGGAATCAATCGAAGACTTATTACCAAAAAATGAAATATCCCAATCCGAACCAAAAGAACCGTCCCCAATAAGTGATACTTTACCTGAAACGAAAGAGTCATCTCACATAGAAGAAAGCGTATTAAACATTACAGAACCCTTTCAAGTTGAGGAACTGTTATCTCAAACAGAAGAATTATCGCAATTAAAAGAAACCACCCCAGAACCTAAATCATCTCCATTAAGAGATGATGAAACCGTATCCCAACCAGAAAATTTATCCCAAATAGACTCTACACCTGAAACAAAAGAACCTATTCCATTAGAACCAGAAGATACCTTACTTGAAAGTAACGAATCCCAAATTGAACAAACCTTGCCCGTCGAAGAATCTCAAATTGAAAAGCCACCCCAAATTGATGACACATTAGACACCAAAGAAATTCCTTTAGACAAAGAGCCTAGTCCAAATCCTATTATTTCTTCTACCATTGAAGATTCTTTCGTTCAAGAATCATCTGTTCAAAGCGAAGATACAGACAAACCCGTACAAGAGCCGGAAGAAACTCATGTCATACAAAAGCATGATTCGTCTGACATTCATGACGTCACAGAAACCATTGACATAGAACACACACAGGCTACTGAACTACCTGATATTTCAGGTACTGAAGAAGCGAAATTACCAAAAACAAAAGCAGAAACAGCATTAGTGCCAAATGATAAAGAAGAATCGGTTGAAGCTGAAGTTACTAAACCTAAAGAGAAAGAAAGAATAGAGTCGGATGTTAAACAAGAGATAGCTAAAACAGAAGAGTTTTTGAAAGAAGAAAGGGAAGTGGCGACTAAGGACGGTCCGTCTACGCCGGAGTTATTAGCAGAAGCGTTGAAAGAAGATTCTCCAGACGTTATCGATGAAAGCTCTAGCGTTAAAGTAAGTTTTTTTTATTACTATACATCATATACTAGCTAGCTGACCCGTGCCCACTTTGTTGGTCATAATGTTAATTATCCTTTTCGATTTTTTATAAAGCCTATGACCCTCGGCAATAATGTGGCTTTCTATTGGTAAAAGAAATTTTAAAATCGGTTCAGTAGGTCCCGAGATTACCCCTTACAATTTAACAAACACACAAACTTTACTTCTTTATTATATTAGTATAGATAATATTTGAGTTTGTTTGAAAATTTATGACTTTTGTTAAGCCATGTTGTAATGGTTCTTACGACTAGATTTGTCTTAGTTCCGTATAACTATAAAGATAATAAATTAATATAGCAGGCTAACTATTACAAAGCAGTCGGATTTCGGGGTTTTCGAGTCCCTCGCTACGCTTGTATGTCTGTCAGTTACGACGAACGAGAAAAATATTTCGAAATTCTATATAAATTAATGAAAAAGTCCCCTTTTTATACTGCTGCTATTGCTATTGTCAAACATAAAAATCTTAAGAGACTTAAAAAAAACTACACTCCTCTAAATAAAAAGCCCTCAGTCTAATTAAGTGGTAATTAAACCAGGTGGTAGGCATGGAGGTGACGGCTCACCCGGCGGACGGTAGCGCGTGGCCCGGGAAGCTACCACCGGTAGTACCACCACCGAAATCAGCCCCGGTAAGGCACTTTACACCTTACATCACTGTTTGTATCACGCAGACTCTCTACGATATTGAATAGATTTGAAATTTAGTCTTAACATCACTAGTATCTAATATTCTTCCATGTAAGTCACTAACTATTCTGATATCGACTAATTTGCAATCAAATAATGGTAAAATTAAAATATAATATATATTCCTATCCGTTCTTTAATGTTAAAGTAGGAAAAGAAAAATATCT
This sequence comes from Eurema mandarina, assembly GCA_018238005.1. Classification (NCBI taxonomy): domain Eukaryota; kingdom Metazoa; phylum Arthropoda; class Insecta; order Lepidoptera; family Pieridae; genus Eurema; species Eurema mandarina. The sequence continues at coordinate 13,213 of DWAJ01001592.1, read as the reverse complement.
AAAGGCTCAATAATGATTATTAATTTAATTAAAAATTAATTCATTTAAGTAATAAATGTGATATAAAAATATGTAAAGTACCTAAGCGTAGTTGTGACGTCAACTTTGGACGCGCATTAAAGAAATGACATAAGTGTACCAGGTACCTGTCATATTACGTAACTTGACAGTTCGATGCCGTTTTTTTAAACATAGCATTTGTTTTTTTTTCTTTCTTTTAAATAACCGAGTAAGATGAAAAGAATTATAATTAAGAAATTTTGAATCAGATCAGAAATTTTATAAGTATGTATTTTGATTAATTGCAAAGAAATTAAATAAATTCAAAAACTGCATTTAAATAGTGATTAAAAGAGAAGTATATTTAATATTATTTTGCATTTCTTAATAACATTCATTCGTTATATAATTTATATGTCAATATTATTGTCTATTTTTTAATGTAACATATGCATTGCATTATTTAGTTTTCTCAAATAAATAACCCGCATTTTATTAAAGTAGTCTTATTTAGTAATTAACATGTGTTTTAGTACTAACACTAGACACAAATTTCAACCTATTATTTAATTGAATATATTGTCGTAATATTTAAATGTAGATTTCTAATTTAGGTTAAATAACATTTTTAATTTTTTTAAAAATTAAATGGTTTTGTAATTAATATATCTGTTGGGTATTAAAATCTTCTCATTCTGTTTGTACTATGGCACGTTTTATAGACATTTTAACGTACATATAGGTACATACAATTGGTCAGTATGACATATATTCTAGTTTTTTTACTTCCGACATTGGCTGAAAGGAACTAAGGAAACGCGATACGAACGAATACACAATATTTAATAGAAAAAAAGCTAACCTCGGTATAATTTTTTTTTAAATATGTTCGATGTTTAATGCAATACACACGGAAAAAATACTTTCGCTTTCATTACCTTACTAGCTAAGTTAATGTGTATTCATTTTATTTTTTTATCCTTCAAAAGAGCGTGACTACCTAAAAGGCCGACAACATATTCGTAATGTCGAAAGCTCTTGGACAGTACTGATCACTTACCATAAAATGACGATCCTGACCCTTTCTCACACACACTCTCTCTCTCTCACAATAAATTGTAACTCCAGCAAAAGACAGAGGAGGTGAAGTCAATATTCCTGGAGACGGAGATTCCGAAGCAGTCGCGAGTGCTGGTGGCTGACTTCGAGGACCACGCCGATAAACAGAAACCAGCCAAGCATTCACCGGTAATATTACTTATAATTTAATTAATATCTAAATGTATATAAATGACGTGTCACGTTGTTTGTCCGCGATTGACTCCTAAACTACTGAACCGATTTTAAATTAAATTTACGCACCATTTGCAGGATGATCCGACTTAAAAGATAGGATAGCTTACATCATAATACATATGTGCGAGCGAAGCAGGGACGGGTCGCAAGTTTAAGATAGTTTTACTGACTTGAATTAATAATCTACATAATACACTTGTAACTAAATAGAATAAACTTGAACATAATATACACCTAGTTTTCCAATAACAGAGGATAGTGCGACCTTTCGATCAATGTCAACTTAAAGGAAAACATTTGTTAATTTTCTGTCACTGCACGTGTTCTCGATATATGAATACAGAAAGATATAGTTGAAACACGCAACTTTAAGCATTATGCCGCATAATGCGATCTACAAAAGTACTAAGTAGTGTTTTCGCTTGATGCGTGCAATTACATGTGCAGTGACAGAAAATTAATAAATGTTTATTCTTTAAGTTGACATTGATCGAAATGTCGCATTTTACTCTGTTATTGGAAAACTAGGTGTATATGTTCAAGTTCGAAATTCTGCATTATGTGGAATAATGCTTAACGTTTAATGTTTCAACTACATCTGTCTTCATTCATATATCGAGAACTTGTTTTCCTTTAATTTGACATTGATCGAAATGCCGCACTATGCTCTGTAGTTGGAACACACTGTGTAATAGTGATAATGGTGCCATCAGGGTATAATATTATTCATATTGATAATTTTTATGGCTTTTTTTTCAGTTGGTGGTTAGCGGAAAAATGACTCTGTCATTAATACAGGACGCGCCGCGGGACACGCCCGAGCGAGATCCCGGTCAGTTTTATTTATTATTTCTATTAAAAAAACCGTCCAATTGAGTACACTCCTTTTTTGAAGTTGGTTAAAAATTAAACTAATTATTGTAATAATTACTTATTTTTCGATGTCCTATTTTTCTATTTTTGATTTTAATAATCGAACCGGTACTGTGCCTTCTTAACTAGTTTTTCTTATTATTGTATATGTATTAATAATGCTAATATGAGTGTAAGTGAATTTTGTTCAACACTTTCAGATATTACTTACTACAGACCAACAAACACATTTTACCTCTTCGTAATATAGGTAACAGATAGATCGCTATTGTTCAAATATCATTTTGCCTGTTACATAAAAAATCATGACATACGGATTTTTTAGTTATTCTGTTATTTTAAAACTTAAGGAGAGATACATTGATTTGGAAACTCGTATGACGTCACAACTATGCACGTTTTCTACTTAGGTGTTACGTAATTAGTCCCCAGGCGTAACTTTAATGCGCTATATCTGCGTAGCCTTTTGTTATTTGGAAAAAGCAAATAATAAGGGAAGTAAATTTTTTTATAACCTCTCTTTATCTACGGCCAATATATTATATCATCGGCATTCCGCATTTTAATAATTAAATGAATATTTGTATTAAGTTTTAAATATACTATTTTATTTATTTATCTCATAGTGCTCTCTTAAATGTTTTAAAGCCATACAGACGTACACTAGTATCTATGTAATTTGTTAATATACTACTGTACAACATGACAACATTTTATTTTCTTTTTTCTTTTGTTGTTTTTTATGATCGTTATAAAATATTATCACATCACCAGCCAAAAAGTATTAAATCAAGCTCAATATATGCGCTATTCAATTAAGCTAGTTGAATTTAGGTAAATTTTGTATTACAAACATAAGTCAAAGTCAAAGTATCTTTATTCAATTAATCTTTAAACAATTATAACACTGTTATTTATACGACCGCTTGGCGCAGTGGTAGCACAACTGCTTTCTGCGGGTTAGACACCAGAAAAATAAATTTGTAATTTACATTTGTATTTTTCTGGGGTCTGGGTGTTGCTATGGATCGTATCTATGTATTTACAAAAGAAAAGTATGTATATGTAATTTATCCGTTATCTAGTTGCCATAACACAAGGTCTGCTTAGCGTGGGACTTGATGGTTGTGTGTAAAATTGTCCTGAAGTATTTATGTATTTTATTAGTTATGTGTTTAGGAAGGGAATATTACCCTTCAAGCTCTTAAACACCCTGTATATGTTGTTCACAACGGACTTTGTTGTCTTTTCAGAATCAACAATGGACGAATTCACAACAGCGAGTGCGATGACACAACCAGCTGTTGAGGTTAGAATGAATCATTTTTTATATTTGACACAGGCGAGCCACCTGATGGAAAGTAGTCATCACATTGGACCTTGACAGGTCTGGAGTGAGTTGCCAGACTTTTAAAAGATATACGTTCCCTTTTTAAGTCTATTAACTGGTTTTTTTATCTTCATAGGCCGCCATAATGATTTTTATGTATGTATATAAATATAATTATTATTAATTTACAACTTTAACTAAGTTGTTATTATTTCAAGTTAAAGTCAAGTCAAAAATATCTTCATTTAAACTTATTTCAAATGTTATAGTATTACAATACAATTATGAACATTTAACCACCAGTACATAATGCAATTTCTACAGAAAAGAACTGGCAAGAAAGTCTGTTAATTGCTTTATTCATTAATTAGAAATAATAATTCAGTATGGAGTTGAGTCCAACGAGAAAATAATTTTACAAAAAAAATAGCTGCTCTCGAGTTAAAATTTAAATCAATTGTTTTTATACACATACAAATTTCAAAATACATTAACCTACATCTCTTGTTAAATTACAGAAAGAGGAAGATCTATCCGATGAGGATCTAGATGAAGAGATGGAAGACGAAGATATAGAAGAGTTAGAAGAAGAAGAAGAGTCAGAAGAAGAGATAGCAAGAGAAGTAGGAAACAAGTCAGGGCCAAAGAGTGATAAGAAGTGATTGATAGTGTTAGGTGTAGGAGTGCTAAGGATAAAGAAATATATTAATAATATTAGATTTCATACCAATTGTATTAAGTATTTTTAATGGTATACGGATTTTTAGTATTGGCAATATTAAATTTGATTTTTCTATTTACTGAAGTGAAGCCACAAAGTTTTAAATGACTCTTTTTATCAAATTATTTACTTAAACATGTTTTTTTATTTATTTATTTTAATAAAATATTGTTTCAATATTCACTGTCTGTCCCGAAATGTTTCCTATAAAATTACGCAACCAATTTACACGACCGAAGACGGGTCGGGTCACTAGTCCAAAACTATATTTTGAATATCATATATTTGTATAGTTTTGGAAATAAAATGGTTTTTATATTCGTGTCCTTAGCACATTAATTTTAGAAGAAAGTGTGTCTGTACAATAAATTATATACAATAGGCTATTGGACAATGTTAATAATATATTGGGAATAATTTTGTTATAGGTACACCATGTTTTTTAAAAAAGAATGGTTTAATAACTTATACAAAACTTTTAAAATCTTTAATCAATAAATTAAGACAACAGGCTTGACGTTTTTGTTATTTGTAACTGAAGTGTGACGTCATAGTTATGATATGATTTTATGGAATGACATTATTTCACATGTCAATTGACGTCACTATCAGTACGATGCTCTATTGATCATAGTTATGTTTTGATCAGTTAAGAAAACCAGACATTTTAAAAAAGGTTTGAATTATTTTTTATTTCCATTGTTCATGTAGCCTATTTGTATAGAGACGTTATTTTGAAAGTAATTTGAGGTTATGATTTAGATGTGAAAAAAAAATTAAGCTCAACCGGTTCGCTCCCCTTCTTAATTTATGTGTTTAAATTTTATGGCTATTTCTTACAATATTTAAATCATTTAATTAAATTCTATTTGTATTTATCTGTGTTCAAGTTTTCGTGCCAAATTTACGGTTTTCAATTTTAAAATATTATACTTATATTATATAAAATAGTTTTGTATTTAAATAATTAATTAATAATTGTTAACTATTGATTTTAAATTTATTATTGTACTTTTATATCTTGCCAAATTTTGACGTAGACTATACAAAATTTTAGATTACTTAAAAAATCTTTTAATATTTTGCATTTGAAATGAAATTCGATTGTGAAAACTTGCTTTGATACAAATTCTTATAACCGGAACGTCAATTTTGAATTGTTAGTTGACCTTTATGGGACGCATAATAATAATCATTACCATCTTTTTTCTAATTAATAATATAAAATTTGAGTGATTATTATATAGTAATGTATATTGTTAGTTACTATTGTATGTTAGTTAATTTAAAAACGTTAATAATTTATCTGTGCACTGGGGTGTGGTTAAAATTGTTTGCATTTATGCTGTATCTGTTATCTATGCTCTGCTTGTTATAGTTACGCTTCAACAGATTAAATATTTATTATCTCTGGTTATAATTTTTTTGTTCAGTGTTTATATTTTGTTTCAAAGGTCGCCATCTCGTTGTTTTTATGAAAAGGGAGGACATACATACTCTAACATTCCTTTTCAAATATTTATATTTTTAAATAAATATGTTTCTTTATTTGCAGTTCAAATAACTAATATAAGCATTTTTAATGTAGTTTGCTTGTGATTTTGTTGTTTTAATAGTTATAAAAATAAAAATTGTAAACAAAAGTGTTGTTTTATTATTACAGTGAGGTAATAATTTAAGCTATCTATGTATGTTCATTGTAACATCATAACCAGGGGTTGCTGTCTCTAAAATTTTAAAAGGTGTTTGTCCTGTATGCATATAAAATCTTAAAAAGATTTTTGGTTCATGCTATGCCAATGTTACGTATTAAAATGTTTAAGGGTACTCTTTTAATTCCAAAATAATTTCTTTTTAAATTTGTAGTAGCAACATCATTAATATTGCCATCATATATTTACTATGGGAAAATATATTTTTGGTTTTGCCTTGAAGAATCCAGAAGGTTTTTGCACATAAAAAAACAATTGTTTATGAACACCACAGATTATAAATAACTACAAGAAAGTAGATAATAATTTGTTTATTACACTTAAATAACCTTTGCTTGTATTTACACTACATCCTTGATTTTCGATTATCACTCCTCCTTTAAAGCTTACTCCTTACCTGAAAGTAACACACTTTTTAAATTATCATTAAAAGTAAAACTATTAACATTAGAACGACAGCTACCCTAATAAAATTTTCGGATAAGTTTTTACACATTATATAAATGCAATACTTAACAGAGCAACTAACAGTTTTCAGCTAATTCTACTAACTTTTAAAATAAAAGGTACATATAGTATATAATGTACATAACATTTTAGCATATAGTTATGTTTTTAAAAGAATTCAAATATACACAAATTGGGATTAATAAAAATTACAACCAAAGCCTCTTACGGCAGCACCATATATTTAATTCTCTCATTGAAAAAATATATTTCATTTCCCATATATACATTTCTAAGATCATTTTTATACTTAAGTAGCTATAGAACAAGTTCTGGATATGACTTGACCCTTTAAGCATACTGAAATACTTAATACCTCCTCATTAATCATTAATATAAATATTAGCTTACCAGTCGTCCAAGTTTTCAGCTCTACAGCATCTTTGCGAATAGTCCAGTCATTCCGGACAGATGAAATTGATTCAGTAGCCATTTGAATGTTTGGGAAAAACGTGTAACCTTCGTCAATCGCTATTTTCTTAATAACACCAGCAGTACCCAGCATTATGGCCATTGGTACTGCGAGAATTGGCATCTTGCGCATGGAACTGAATACCACACCGGCCGCTGCACCACCCATAAAGTAGTTTAATTCGTCATTTTTGCCTGGAAAATCATATGGTTCATATGAAAATGTTATTGAGATGTTATAAGTATATACAGACATTTCTAATATTTATAATACAACGACAATGTTATGGAGGGCATGCTTTAATTTACTATGTCAAAGAGATGTTTTACATTTTGAAGGTTTTATAAAAAATAGGTGAATATGAGAAAACAAATTACCTCGCATGTTTTGTGCGATATTTGTTGTAAGGGTGAATGCTGAGGCCATGCTCACTGCTGGGCCCAAATAGGTGCTGTATCGTAAAGCAGTTTCAAAGAAACCTTTAGGGTGAGAATATAGAAGCACATCAAATGTAGCAGCCGGCATAGCAGCTAAGGCCATGTTCTTAGAAGTACAAAAAACCTTCTTGAAGATATCCTTCCCTTCTGGGGTGTCATAGTATTTATATGTTAACAGCGAATTCATATTTACTAAAAATTCGTTTAAATCGATCTCCTAGTTACACAACACGAACATAGCCACATTTGACAGCTGTTAAAAGTAAAATTAAGTCATAAAATGACACATCTGTCATCTCAATCATAAGCAGGTTAAATTGGATAATGAGATTGAATTTGAAACATATTTTTTATGACTTGTATAGTAGGCTAAAAAAAATAGAATTATCAATAAATAATAATCTATGTAGAATCTCGCTAAGATCAAATAGATAAGTACGAATAAAAAATTTAAAAATGATAATGCATTAAATAATATGCCTGTCATTATAATAATATGTGCCCTTAAGAAGTATCCTTGTTTAACAATAAATAAGAGAATGATATGTAAATACTACTTTGAATTTAAATTATTTATTTTATTCTCTTAGATAATCTTTATAAATTTTATGGCATTTAATTATGGGTATTAATAGATTATTTGGCTATATTAGGTTAATGTATTCCAACGCCATTACGTCAGTGTCACTTAGGTGCCTTAAAAATGCTTGTTGGTCTATATTCACATTAGTGTCAAAAGACTCAAAAGTATCAAAATCAAAAATGGCGGCGGACGGTGACGAAGTGATTAGTGATCAGGAAAAAGTAAGAATTGTTTCAGATTTTATACTCCATTCGCCACCAGGTGAATTTAATGAAGTATTTAATGATGTGAGAGTATTATTGAACAACGACACTTTATTAAAAGAAGGTGCCAGCGGAGCTTTCGCTCAATACAACAAGGATCAGCTCACACCCGTGCGTCTCGAAGGCTCAGAGCTTCATACGCTTGTTACTGACCATAATGAGCTCGGTGGAGGAAGATTCTTCGACCCACGTTCAAAACACTCCTTTAAATACGATCATCTTCGTAAAGAAGCTTCCGAGTATGAACCTTACGAGCCGGATAGAGTCTCGGAGCCCTGGCGAGCCGCGTTGGACGTAGAATTGACCAATTACGTCGCTGAACATTACAAACATGGAGCTAGTTTAGTTGTCGGACGGGCGCTCGAATCGGGAGCAGTATCGCTCGTGGCATGTATCGAAGACCACCAATTCCAGCCGAAGAACTACTGGAACGGGCGGTGGCGCTCCGTCTGGTCGCTAACGGTGGGCAGCGGCGCCGCGGAGCTGCGCGGCATGCTGCGAGTGCAAGTGCATTATTATGAGGACGGCAACGTCCAGCTCGTTAGTTCTAAGGAAGTGCGCGCCCCGCTAGTGGCGACGGGCGAGGTGGCCACGGCGAAGGAGTTCGTGAAGCTGGTGTGCGACGCGGAGAACGCGTACCAGACGGCGATATCGGACAACTACAAGACGATGAGCGACACCACGTTCAAGGCGCTGCGGCGGCAGCTGCCGGTGACGCGCAGCAAGATCGACTGGGCGCGCCTCGTGTCGTACACGATCGGTAAGGAACTTAAGAGCCAATGATGTCCCGCCGCTGCACTATGAGCTGCAGCGTGCTCCGATGCCTCTGTACATATTCACATAAGAAAAAGTCTCGTTCAAATGTTTACTGGCACCGAGGGACGCGGCCCCGGCGCATATTTATCTATGAGTATAGAGAAATCGCTATTGTAAACTGTTAAATTTTATTGCATTTTGTTACTCTCATTATGGAAGGATATTGATTATTACATAAATTATTGCCCGCTTGGAAGTGGTGTTCCCGATAGTCCATGACAATTCATGTTGTCTGATAATAATAGCAGAGATTATAGAAGATTGTACATTGTAATTAGGACCCTTAGAGTATGTAGGTCCGTAGAACAGCCTTAAAATTTACTTGAGTTGAGTCCTTATCTGCAGGTTGATTGTGTGAGCAATATATTCCTTTGAATCATGTCAATTACAAATGTAACTTCACATAGCATTTATTCATTGCATCAAAATTGTAATCCATCCATCGTAAAGACAGTATTATTTGTATATTAGTTTAAATATTGCTTGCATAATATATGTGCGCTGTCAGCTAAACATGGGAGGTTCAATGGTGCATTTAATTATAGTTAATTTTATTGTCCATGTAGCTAAGTGCATGTTATGGGCAAAGAGCACAATATTTCAGAAATTAAGCCTAGGACAGTTGCTCAAATAGTATGGGTAAAATTATTTGTCCACAAATTATGTCATCGAGAGTGATTGAACCCAATTTTTATATGTAACACTATAACTTCAGTAAGATTATTTTACGATTATTGTAACAAAGAAGGTACATTGAAATTCAAGTATTCTCTAATGTATGATTTAATTCATTTGAATAAAAATATATATTAAAATGTTGCTAACACATTGTTTTTATTTCATGTTACTGATAACACAGAAAATGATTAAGTTATCATGCCCCTTCCAGAAATTGATAAGATTCTGCTACACCCAGCCATTCAAATAACCGCTTAAAGCTTAGTAGTAAATTGTTAATATTTGTATGTGAGGATATATGCATATGTGTTACCACTTCAAGTGGAAACCATAATGGATTTTGCTGAAAATTAGTATAATATAGTTAGTTTAAACCTTGACACAGGTGATGGAATGACTTCACTTCATATCCAATATCTGTTCCTAAATTTTTTTATATATAAAATGTTTGTAGTAAAATTTCATACACAACTGTCTATTTCACATTCCTTTTTGACAAACAAAGTAAATTACTTGTTTTACAATACATTTTCTGTTTTAATCATATTGTTCAAATATTATTTAGGTTTCAATGCTTGGTAACGTTTTTTTTTTCACTTATAAAAAACAATAATTAATTATATAAATTAAATATGATGAACAATCAATTTCGCAATACTTAAGTGTTAATAATAAACACTTAAGTATGTATAATTTATGAATAGATGCTGCTTTATACAAAATAACAAACAAATGAATAAACTTCAAATACCCATCCTAAAAATTCATTTTAAAATTTAGATATCTCTGTTATTGTTTTAATTAAATTAAAGTTGAAAGTAACTCGATCTTCATTATGAATAATCTTGTCATTGGTGAAATATTTTAAAGAAGAATAATCACTGTCATCAGGTTTTTAAAATTATATTTCATAGATTTTATAAATATAACATCATGGCCTAAATCTAAATTTTCAGTACTTATTTTAGGTACATAGAAACTGATAATAAAAAGTTGCCAGTTTATTCTGTTAATTATGTCATATACGCATTTATTACAAATTTTGCATGCTTATAATATTCGGTCATTTGAGTTCGGTTCGCATCGCGTGATTCAGTCGTATGACTCAACATCGTCCCCAATGCACCGGACATCAACCTATTTCAATTTTATATCAATTTACGTTCATCCTTTAATAAATTAACCAACATTATCCCGAATTATATTTATGTAGTTTATTTCACATCTTTTATTTGTTATAATTAATAATAGCTAATATACAAATCAAATCCTTTTTTTTATAAGTTTCATTTATACTCGTACTAATATTGTTAACGCGACAGTAAAATAAAAATATATTTATCAGTAAACATTTTACATTTTATACAGTTTCCACAGAAGGTGATTCTCTGTGTAATGGAAGACTTCAATATATCTATGTATGTACATATATTGTATATACAAAGTCTGGCTGTTACGCTTTCATCAAAAACTTAACTTTTTGAAATTTTTATATACTTTCGACGACAGCTTAGAAAGACGAAGGCTTTTCTTGGGATCTAGCCAGTTATGTATATGCTACACATGTTTTAAAAGACCTACATATTTCTTACATAAAGACGATGACCGTAAAAGAGGGCGCTTCAATATTTAATCAACTAGCTACAAACAAGAATTCAACTTTTCGAGTTACGATCGACTTTCCTATATGGCAAAGCTCATCATGATTTTAATGTTGCCATGTTTTTAGGTAATATTCCATTAAGGCAACAGGTGAACCACCTGTTTGTTTGACCTTTCAATTCATAAAAGATGCTTCAAAATAATTTCCTTTTGTTGTTTAACAGTAAAAAGGACGCAGATTGATGGTTATTTTTCCACTTTATAATACAAAAATACAAAACTTACCTACTCGTCACATAATTTACTTTATTTATTTAAATTAATATTTAAGTTTAAAAAGTAACAGTAGTTGTGAATGTATTTAAAATAGGTAGCATGCAATGTAGGTATGTAATTTCAGGTAATAAGTCAGTTCTCAGATCTAGTGGTTTAGCTCTGTATAGACAGAGCTACTTTTTTTTATTAACCTAGCTGTTGCTCGCGACTGTTGATTTGTTTTTCCATTATATCTTCGCTCCTATTAGTTGCAGCGTGATGTTATGTAGCCTAAAGCCTTCCTCGATAAATTGACTATTCAATAAAAAAATAATTTTTCAAATCGAACCAGTAGTTGCTGAGATTAGCGCGTTCAAACAAACAAACAAACTTCAGCTTTACATATTAGTATAGAAGTATAGATCGCTCTAGTAGGATTGAAAGTATTTACTATAAACATTTGTAACTAGGTACAACAGTGAGATTGTGTTTTCGTCCTCAATGGCGTCTAGGGAATATTCTCGAACATATCAATTGACCTAAAAAGGAGTAGTTTCGAAATAAAAACAAAACTTCGTAACGATATTTATTTCACAGCCATATTGCTGCATCTTATCTAATTAATAAATAAGCCATTCAGTCTTTTATATTTTAAGTTAAATATGTCTATAATTTCTATAATAGTTTTGATTGTAGTATGGATGTATGAAGTAGTTGGTAGGAGTTATTTGGAGCTTTGAGTCCCATCTTTGCGGCGGATCGTCTGAAATAGTATAGATATTTTTACTCTTTTTACAACACGAAAATTTATATTATTTTTACTTACACACATCATATAAATTAAGTTATAACCTAAATTCATCAAAGAAAGGTAATAAAAAACCGAAAACCATAATTTACCATAATATAAATATCCTTCCCAAAAAATGTATTATAAAGTCATATACATACTTTAATATTCAATGTTTTATTTCGCTTAAGCTATTTTAATAGGTTATTCACAAAAAAACTACAGAGCAAAACAAATTAAAAAAGGTTGCCTGGAGGAGATCACTTTCAAGTGATAAAACCACGCGTTTAGACCTAAATTTAATTAACATATTTAATTTTATTGGTTAGACTAAAGTCTAAACTCTAAAGGTTATTTAAGGAAATAAAAATGTATAAGTAGTATTACCTGATCGCGGCACAAAAACAAAATTTTCTGGTGGCAACACTATCGAAGGTACTGGTCCTTCAACTCCGGTAGGTACATCCAAATCTTTTTCTGAATCTATTATATGGAAATTAGAGAACGCTTCACTCGCAAATCTGTCTTTATCATTATTTTGTTCATCTTTTATTTCTTCCTTTGTATCTTTAATGTTTGTAAATGTCGTATTGGGTAATATTTCTGATTCAACATTTGTAATATTATTTTTTCTATTATCTTCTTCATCAACTCTTATGCCGTTAGCAACTGTTTGTTCTTCAGTAATATTCTGATTCTGATATTCAAGGTTTTGCTTAATTTCTGCTTCCTTTGCAATTTCTTTAGCATCTTTATCAATTTGAACATCGCGTTTAATGTCTTCGTGTTCATTGCTACGTATTTGTTGATCTTTCTTCATATTCATTTGTTGAGATATTTCGTTTTCTGCGTCAAGTTTTCTATCCTGATCAATACTATCTTTTTGTTCAAATTTTTTATTCCTGTCTTTTCTAGCAACCTTAGCTTTATCTCCTCGG
>DWAJ01001591.1:0-21470 GCA_018238005.1 Eurema mandarina | reverse complement strand
AGTATTGTGAAAATAAGCAGATATTGGATATAGTAATTGAGAATATACGCCGTGAATATGTTGCTCTGAAGTTTTACTTATTAAGAAACTAAGAAAGAGCCATCATGAAGAAAACAATCATTACCTCGGCATCACTACAACTACTACGACGTCACTCTCTGCGACATATATTTTTATTATAATAAATTGCTAGTAAGATATATGTATGTCAACCCATCTAATAGTTGACCTCTTCTAACGCTGCTTAACGAAATCGGGGTTATCAAGAGCAAATCACGTTTGCTAAAACGTTTGTTTAATCACACTGATAAGTGGAGCTTATTTTTCTAAACATATTATAATATGTTTATATGCGTAACAATTATTAACAATTAAATAGATATGTTATAAGCGCAAAATTTTGAAGACGCAAAATCCTAATTAGGCCGTCTTACCTTTAGGTGATTGGTTGCCGGTGCATTCACCTGCAGCTCACAAAACATCTATTTTTTCTTTTTGGTTTTATCATTTATCTCTTTCTATCGTTTTGACTTGTATGTATGTGTGCTGCCACTGCTGTGCGGAACACTTTTTTTGGTTGATTTGTATGGGTATAACATATCTATTATATAATATCATTGATGCGTAATAATTAAAATATATTTATGTTAGTTTCTATTAAATAATTGAACCTACTTTATCCTTACTATCCTGTATGTATGAATGATAAAGTATGAATTTTTGTTTCGCTCTTACTTAAAAACTACAGAATCGATCTTCATGAAATGATGTACACATATTCTTGGCAGCTGTAGGTCCTTATTGTGCTATTGTTATGAATAAAAACTTCTTTTAACCCTACATATGTTACTAGCTAGGCTTATCTCATGGTTTTGTCTATTTAACAACAAGCAAACTATTCGCTTTTATAGTCCGGTCAATTTAGACCGAAAAATGAGAGTGAAGTTACATAAAGTCCCAACAGGCTGAATTTCTGTGAAATTGTTCAAAACGTAATTATAAACAATGTCTAGAAGTTCCCCATCATTCCCTTGTAAGGAAAATTTTTTATTCAAGGTCAAAGGTCAAAAAAATGAGATTTTCGCGATTTTCAGCAAAACGGTAAGATTTATCATAAAAGCACGTTAGACAGAATTGTAGATCATAAGTTTATCTATAAAAAATGTATCAATACTTTTTTTCTTACGAGCCACCGTTCCTGAGATATAACGATTCAAAAGGTTACAAAAGTTGTTATCAAATGTCTAAATTGACCGGACTATTTAAGCCTTTTTCAAACGTAAAAAACAGTTTTTCTTTAGCTCAGTGTTTTAATATAAAAATAAATACAAAATATGGAATTACTAATTCCAAACATTTATTCGAACCATATCAACATTTTCATCCAATTTCAGTTGTAAGTACAATTATTCATATTACAACTTATTATAATCCCATCAATATTGTAACAGCCATTTCAGTCCTTTCACCATAACGGAAAATATTGATAGACAGTTACAATTAGAGTTTAACAACCGGTTAATTTAAGGTTGCCCTTTTAAATTAATTAACCGTTAAATCACATTATTGACATAGTATGTCGGTTATTCAATGATAGTATATTAAATAGATATGTTATAAGCGCAAAATTTTGAAGACGCAAAAACATCCTAATTAGGACGTCTTAACTTTAGGTGATTGGTTGCCGGTGCATTCACGTGCAACTGACAAAACGAACCTCTTTTTTTGTTGGTATTATCATTTATCTCTTTTCTATCGTGTTGACTTGTATATATGCTGCCGCTGCTGTGCGGAACACTTTTTTCGGTTGATTTGTAGGTGTATAACATATCTATTATATATTATCATTGCAGTTATTAAAAAAAAACTATGCAAAAAGGTTGTATAATTATTGATTATTGAAGCAACTGTGTTGCATTGAAACTTGCGGAAAACTAGCGGATTTAATAGTTACAATGTTGCTATCGTTATTTTAGTTTTTGAAAGTTAGTGAACGGTATTTAAATCGTTGTTTCGATGGTAATTGATATGAAACTTTTAAGAAAAAAAATATATTAAGAGCTGCTGCCCGCGACTCCATCCGTGGACTTTGATAAAAACTTTGACCCCCCCCTTCGTCCCCTTTTAACCCTTTTTTCCAGTTAAAAAGTAGCATATGTTCTTTACTAGGCTCTAGACCATCTGTGCACCAAATTTCAATACAATCGTTGCAGCGGTTTGGCCGTGAAAGCGTAAAATTATAAAAAGTATCAACCCCTCTTTGTAGCCTATGTCCTTCCCCATTCTTTAGACTATCTTTGTATCAAATTTCGTTCTAATCGGTTCGGTAGTTTTAGCGTGATGAAAAGACAGATAGACAGAGTTACTTTCGCATTTATAATATTAGTATGGTGTATGGATTGAGAAAACAATAAGGGCGGTATTAACGAAAAATCTGTATTATGTGTAAGACTATTTTGTTTCTTAATATGTTCATTTAGATAATAGTCCTTAAAAAATATCCATTGGCCTTAAAAAAGGATCATAATGTCAGACTTGTAGTGACAGAATACTGTCGCGGGCAAATTTACTACAATGTTTATTTGAACTTAATCTCTCTTAGAATCTTTTGTACAATTAAATATATTAATACTATGAGATTATACTTAGAGCTTACTAATAGGACTTTACTTATCAAATGAAAAGCCTTATCGCTAATAAATTAAAACTTCCAGACAACCATGGCGAAATCTCTACATAGTATAAAACAAAGTCGCTTTATGTGTCCCTTTATCCCTATGTATGCTTAAATCTTTAAAAACTACCCAACCAATCTCATGCGGTATTTTTAATAGCGGTATGATTCAAGAGGAAGGCTTCTATGTATAATATATGCGAGCGAAGCCGGGACGGCTCGCTAGTAACATATATATTAAATTTAAAGTAGACATATGCAGTGTGTCCTACGTGAGGTAGCCAACAATTGTCCATGTGTATGCGTTAGTTACCTATAGTTAGTACCTAATACTTTTGAATACTGACGTTATATTTATTTGAGTGATTTACTTAGTTATTTTATTTAAGGAACGCCAACATGGCGTACATTCGTTCAACAATTACCATAAAAATAAATATATTTATATAAAGCAACAGAATGCAGCCACACTTATAGGCGTCCACGACATGCACACAAATTTATAAAAAAAAAAAACTAGCGGATCCGTGCCCATTTAGTTGGGCATAATGTTAACAATCTTTTTTTATATAACCTATGCCGTTCTATAGAACTAAAATAACACTAAAGTACTTATATAGGTACAAAAGAAACCTTATCTATTTTGAAATTATAAATGTTTCCAAAAAATTAGCAAAGCCAATAAAAAAACATTTTCAGACAAAACACTTGAGCACCTTATAAAGACTTTGAACTAATTCCTACTGAATGATTAATTATATTACATAAATTATTATAATGTGTACTAAACTAGGTCTTTGCAAACTCGAATGACTTGTCTACATATCGTTTTCATTAAGAAAAAGTAACTGTCTTAATTACGTGTTTTTAATATCAAACGTCAAAATTTTATTGTATTTTTTTTTCTGTGGTTATGTATAGGAAAAGGAGCAATTTTTTAGCCAAAGGTTGATCGTCTATTTTATTTATTTTTCGCTGTGATAAAATATTTGTTTAAATAACCTTAAGACGGGTATTATCGTATTAGAAAAAAAAAATAGAATTCAAAACATAAGTAATCTAATGACCCCCAAATCTCCCGATAAATGTATAGTAACAAAAAGTGTAAAAAGATTATGAAATATTAGACAATTTCGTAAATCAATTCCGGACCCTTTAAATGTTTTATTAATTATGTAATTTCGATCTTATTCTTCTAATATGTAATTACACAATGTTTAACACAAAAATACGTCGGCGTCTGTATATATATATCGCGCGCATCCATGCGTACCACTTGTTGGCAGGCGGCGTGGTTAAACACTGCTCTTTTATCTATTGTCGCGTCAAACTCTAAACTATAGTGTTATTAATTATCTGTGCTAACTTTTTTTTTAATTTTCGATCGCGATTACCTTGGCCGTAAACGTGAACAGGTTGCCCGCTCCAATAATTACCATTGCCATTCGTATTGTGCTCCTGTCGAAGTGACGTTAAAAAGCGCGCGAACGCGAATTATTAATCTGTTCGAAATTTGAAAAACACTTTTCTTAAAAATGAAGGAGCTTGTTGTGTCAACCAGCCAGTGTGTTGAAAAGAATGGAGCCGTGGTTGTGGCCAAGAAAGGAAAAGGAGAAAAAAGTAAGTACATACTTTTTAAATATTACATTAAGTTTCTATTTACGCCAAAAAACAGTCAGACATTCTTGTATTTGATTTAGGATGTATTTAAGAAGAATCTTTCTAATATACTTATATAGAAAGATGCATTTTTGAAAGTATTGTCTTAACATTTTAAGATGTGATAATTAATTTAATGATGAAAAAAAACAATACGTAAAGTTGGCGGGCTATTATCGTTAAAACAATGGTTAGGTACCGCCATTATAGGTGATTATTAAAAAACTTCTTGACCTAACCTAAATTGGCTTATAAGGTTTAAAAGAAACATTGCTATTAGAATCATATTCGTACGAAAAAAAGTATTTTTTTGTGTGAAACTATTACTCTGTTTATTGTTATTATGTTTGATTATGTAAATAATATTGTATGTATAATTTTTACGGTTTTAAATACATAGCTCATTACGAAAATAAGTTTTTGGTGAAGAGGTATATTGTAATTCTAAGTACCTATTAAATTTGTTTAGTTTATTTTATTATGTATAAGGTTTTAGAAATATTTTTATGGGTTTTTAATAATAATATTAGCATCTTTATTTTCTTTATAAACCATACTTCTTTAAATCATCAGAAGGATTAATATTATTTAAAAAAAAACATGAATATGTATTAATTCTCGTCTCGTACTTCATAGAATCGAAAAGGTTCTTCAAATAGGTAATTTCCCCTTTTTAATATTTTCTTAGGCGAATAAAAACCATTTGTCAATATATAGAGGAAATTCATTGTTTTCCTATAGATGACCTCGTAATGAATTAACGATACCTACTCAATACTAAGTAGCAATTAAATTAGTGAATAAATTAATGCTTTGTGGTGAGAAAAACATTCTTTTAACAAGAAAGAAATATTTTAGTCTGTTGTTTATAATCATATACATATATTTATATATTGTTAATTGTTTTTTAGGTATATATATTTTTTTAATTCAGTTTTTTTTTTTTAAGTTGAGATACGTTTTTTTTTTCAAAGTCAAAGTCAAAAGTATTTTTATTAATAAAAAGGTTTATTATACAATTGGTGGGTTGTGCCGGGGCCGGGGCACACGGCCGTTGATTTCAACGTAAAACGTCTATGTTAGCGAATCGCTTTTAAAGTAAAATATTGAAATGAAAACAAAATTGACGCTGTTTAACCATCGAGCTGACTATATAAGTGAAATATTCACATCACATTTTTGTATCCAAGACTAATAGTTTTTTAATTATTAAGGTACGATGATATAGACCTTTTCGTTAAGGTCCACTTTTTAAACCTGGTACCCGTATGTTTCGGCGCGATTATAATCACGTTTCACGTCAAAAAATGTCCACTTATCTACAATATAATAAAAAGAAAAACTTAAATAATATACATACCTATTAAAGAAATAAGGCTATATTATAAAGATTTCTCAAGGATAAGATTTTCAAAACCGAACTAGCATAAACATAAAATATTTTTAATTTTTCCAAATTTTGAAGACGTCTGTCCGCAATCGTCTTTTCTGGCAACTGACACACTATTTTGTGCACTTCTGTCTGTCTAGACTTGTCTAAGTCTATATAGATATTGCCTTATACACTTGATACAATGGCCTTATTAGTTAAAAGATGGTGATTGGACAAATATTTATTTAGTACTGTAAAATTAATACAAACTAGATGGCTCTGCGTTTCTCATTATATATTTTATTTATTTTTTATTTTTTATTCTATTAAGTGGACTGGCTGGATGCCCTCCTGATGCTAAGAGAAACGCCAGCCCATAACCAATGCAGTGCTTCCTAGATCTTGATATATTATTTGATAACTGTCACTACATTTAAAATTGTTTATATTTAATATCGTTCACATTATTTTAAAAAACAAAAATTAATTTTACAAACAAACAGGGGCAATTAAATTTCGAACATAGAATTGTTTACTTCTTTTTTCTTGTTCGTGGCAGTTTGCTGCGTTCATTGTACTACTTTTTTTCTTTAATAAAAATATATCCTGCCAGGGTTGGCCGCCAAATAATTAAAAAAGTTTTTATTGGCCCTAACAAATAATAGCGATACTATAGTATACATATAAATTATTTATGTTAAATATTTGTATTAATTATTCCATTACTGTAAAATAATAACTATTTGTTTTATTAATTCGAAGTTTCTCTTCCATTTGCCTATAATTTAGGAAACACGCTAGGCTTTAGCGGATAATTACTGTAATTTTATACAAAACTTCGATTATAATTAAATGCTAATTGTCTAATTAAGTAACTAAGTAATCGTGTTTGCAATATACGTCCTTTTGTAATTATTAACCGTTTATTGTGTTTAACTTTAACATAGAATTGTGACTTTATTTGAGATAGGCTATTTTATTTTTTACTAGCTGTTGCCCGCGACTCCGTCCGCGACGACTTTCATATAAACTTAGACCCCCCCCCTTCCTCCTCTTATAGCCCATTTTTCCAGTTATAAGGTAGCCTATGTTTTATCTCAGGCTCTAGACCATCTGTGTACCAAATTTCATTACAATCGGTTCAGTAGTTTTGGCGTGAAAACGTAACAGACAGACATTAGTAGGGACTTTCTTCTGGCAATACAATACTTAACTTGAATCAATATAAAACACACACACACACACACGCGCGCGCGCACGCACGCACGCAAATCTTTGTTACTTAGTAGATATAATGTTTATTACCAAAGATAAAGATTAAATAAACAATAATATAGATCCTATCCCTTTCATATAGTTTTTACTTTAAAAGTTACTTTTTACTTAAGGCTCATGTCATATGATGCAAGTTTCTTACTCCATGACCACCTTACGGCTTACAACCTATTTTGCCCAGTCAAGAGTATTTTTATGAAGTAGATAATAGAACATCCCAACTTATACTATACTATAATATTATAAATGCGAAAGTAACTCAGTCTGTCTGTCTGTCTGTCTGTCTGTCTGTCTGTTACGCTTTCACGCCAAAACTACAGAACCGATTGTAATGAAATTTGGTACACAGATGGTCTAGAGCCTGAGATAAAACATAGGCTACTTTTTTTACTAAAGAAACGGTTATAAGGGGGAGAAAGGGGAAGTTAAAGTTTATATGAAAGTCCACGCGGACGGAGTCGCGGGCAACAGCTAGTTGTGAATACTTTTCAAACTAATAGACCGAAATGATAATTCCATAATGAGATGGCTTTAATACCCATATTAAGTGATAACATCCAATGATATTGATCCATTTTGGAAAAAAATTATGCAATCTGTTATCTGATAAGGTTGATACGATGTGTATTGATAAGAAATTTGTCAGATCATTAGTTATGACTCATTATTGGTATATATTGTTAGTCTGATGTATTTGAAAGTAAAATTAACATTCAAAATTTCAAATCTTAACACTTAAGTCCATACTAATAATATAAATGCGAAAGTATCTCTGTCTGTCCATTTGTCTCACTTTCACGCAAAAACTACTGAACCGACTGTAATGAAATTTGGTACACAGATGGTCTAGACTCTAAAGGCTGAGAAAAAACATAGGATACTTTTTATGTTTTATTTAAAGGGTTTTAATGCGAACTTTATATGAAAGTAGACGCGGACGGAGTCGCGGGCAACAGCTATACTATATAAATATACACAAACATCAAGATAATTAAGTCCTTTTAAAAAAGCACAAAGGTTAAAAACAGTACACCACGACGGGTCGATATGACCACAGACATTTGAAGCCAATGATCTATTTCACGGTATTGTAATTTTTCGAGGTAGGGTTAGGTGTCTTTGGTGTGAGTGGTAACTTGATACCCGGGTCGCAGGATTAGGTGTGGATTGTGCAACGTATTGCTTTCAGTGAAAGGGTTAAATCAATGTTAGGTTGGGTAATCTAGACCGTTTTTATAAATTAACTTGGGATTAGATTTGATTTTGCAAACATATGTATATACTAGCTGTGCCAGCGATTTACTGAAGTGACTTTGGGCAGCATTTTTGAGAATGCCTAACCCGCGCCAACAAACGTTCAGCAAGTTCAACGTGACTCTTTAAATTCCCATAACTTTTTTATTGATCACCCGATTGACATGAATTAAACACTAAATGTTAAGTGAAGCTTACCACAATATATCAGTGAACCCCATCTAGATAGGATAAGCCGTTTCTGAGATTAGCGTGCACAAACAAACAGACAAACAGATAAAAATTCCAAAAATCTTTGTTTTGGGTTCTATTATATTAATAAAGGTCTCCTATAATATTTTTTCTCATTTATCTTCCATGTACAGACAGCGACTCGTTACGTTTTTATTATATGTATTGATGATTGATGATGACTAGGGATTAGATTTAATTTCGCATACATATATTACACGTATACATGTAAGCTTTCTTGAATCACTCTATGTATAAAAAAAGCTTATAAAAATTATTTTCTCTGTTAAAAATTTTTAAGCATATATATGGACAGAGAAGAAAGCCGCTTTTGTTTTATACTATGTAGTGACGCTTTATAATTTTTAATTTTTGACATACTTTTGCATTTGTCTGTACCGGTTAGTATTTAAACATAGACCTAGCCCACGAGATTAACCTAAATTACTCGCTTATTATTCATAGGAATTTAGACAGAGCATTTTATCAAATCGTATATCTTTCAAATTACTTGGCAAAAACTGGTATCACAAAATTATGCAGTTTCATAATTTTGTAATGGTAACACTAAATGTATTTTGTATAGAACTAAATAATTTTTATCATTATTATTATATAGTATAAAACAAAGTCGCTTTGTTCTGTCTGTCTGGGTATGTTTAAATGTTTGAAACTGCGCAACCGATTTTCATCCGTTTTTATCAGAAAGAGTGATTCAAGAGGTAGGCTTATGTGTATAATACATGCAAAAATAGTTTAAAATACATATAAAGCTATCATCCAATCTTTCTGCAAGTAAAATGTTAGATATAGTAGTTTTTACGTGTTCCAAACAACCCTACAAATTTGCGAATTTATAATATGTATAGGTCGCGTCATGAATCTTTAGCGCTGAACGAAACCTGCGCAGAAGTCAAAAATAAGGCATCGAGGGGACGCCACGGCGCGCGGGGCGCGTGTTCGTCGCGTGCGCGAGCGTTGATTGGTTGTCACAGTCGTGTTGTCTTTCTCGCACCAATACGTCAATTACGAGCGCGATTCTACCGATGCGCAGCTATTCTCGTCCAGCGCTAAACATCCGTGACGCGACCTACTAGACACGCATATAATATTATGCATGTATTATACATAGGTATAAAATTATTTATTCCTCTTGAATCACTCTATATATTAAAAAAACTGCGAAAGAATCGTTTCCGTAGTTTTAAAATTTTAAGCATACTTACAGGGACAGAGAAAGCCATTTTTTATACTATATTACTAGGAATATATTCCAATGACACTTCAAGTTTAGCAATTCACAACAAGACTGTGATTAATGATTATTATTCAGTTAAATGAACCGTATACCTCATAAACTAATTACCCAGAAACTGACCGGTCATAATTATGACCGGTAATTACGTGTCAGGCGAAATTCGACCGTAATAGAAGCTATTGTCATTCATTATTAATCAGACAGATTTATATAGTAGTACTGGGAAACCGCTTCAAATTGTAACTTGGAAATCCTCCAACGCTTCCAATCCAAAATGCTGCGAATGATAACTGACGCACCTTGGTATATCACATTAACATGCCTATGGTTAAACAGTACATAATGGACAGACTAAAAACGTACGCTAAACGACTCCATATGCATCCAAACGCACTAGCTTGCAACCTGATGGATAAGACCACCTCATTCAAAAGATTAAAAAGAAAAGGTCCTCAAGAACTGATATAGCTAATGTGTTAGAACGATGACATGGATTAGCCACTGGGCTAAAACCATACACGTCAATACCAATCACCTACATAACCTCTAGCTAAAAGCCTATAACTATTAACGCAGATTGCAAGAAAATGGCTCATAAAAAAAATATAGTAGTAGCTCTTAGACTTTCTCCGGCTTCGCTCGCATATATTATGATGTAGCTATCCTATCTTTTAAGTTGTATCAAACTGCACATGGTGCAAATTTAATTTAATATTGGTTCAGTAGTTTTCAAGAAGTCAATCGCGGATAAACAACGTGACACGTAATTTTTATATAATATTCTAGTAATTGTTCTGTAATACTATGACGATTCAAAAGTAAAAGCCAAGCTTAAAGAAAATTTATTTGACTTTCTTTTCAATTTATTCAAAGAAAGAGAAATTTCAGAATAAATGAAAAATTAAGAAATACATACTTATTGTAAGTAACTTAAGTATAAGATTTATTTAAAACATATAAAGCCTAGAAACCTAAGTTCTCACGGTAACTTTCGCGGCTAACTTGTTTACTTGATAATATGATTAAAATTAAGTAGAAATCTAAGTTAACCTGTAGTTATCCCTTTCGCCATAATCTGATGCTTAACTGACTAAGCTTCGATTTTAACGAGGCTTCACCTTTTACGGTTAAATTTTAACTGTTTGTCATTAACTGTGTATAATTTATAGGACTCATATATAAATGTATGTTTGTCCATGTTAAATATTTAAAAATTAATTATAGGTATTGAGCAGAGGTTACACAGTATAACAAAAAAATAGTGTTGCCACAATTTTTAATACTGTTGCCATATAATATGGCAATACCTGGCGAAGATCCATTTAGAAATATCATACAATTGTTTTTTATAATAGCAATACTAGCACGCACATTTAAAGACATTAAAACACCTCAAAATTAGTCTTTATATTTCTATATCAAAGCTATTATTTAAATAACAATATATTATATGAATAAAGATACCTACTATGTTTAATATACTCCTAGTTTTTCAATTACAAAGCATAGTGCGACATTTCCATCAATGTCAAGTTAAAAAAAAACCTTTGTTAATTTTCTGGCACTGCACATGTAATTGCACGAATCCAGCGAGAGCACTACTTAGTACTTTTGAAAGTTTTCAATATATTAATAAAAAAAGATGTAATTAAAACATTCAACTTTAAGCATTATTACGCATAATGAGGAATAATGCTATAATTGAAAAACTAGGATAATCTATATCTATACTTCTATATCTATATCTATATCTATATATCTATATACTATTATATAAAGCTGAAGAGTTTGTTGGTTTGAACGCGCTAATCTCAGGAACTACTGGCTCGAATTGAAAAATTCTTTTTTTATTGAATAGACAATTTATCGAGGAAGGCTTTAGGCTACATAACATCACGCTGCGACTAATAGGAGCGAAGAAATAATGGAAAAACAAATCAACGGGGACGAAGGCGCGAGCAACAGCTAGTATTATATACATGTCGCAGGCGGATTGTATAATCCGCTGTATTACATTACGGCTAGCCGTTTTACAAAACAGGGCTGTTTTGCGACACACATACATACATACATAAATAGTTTTCTTTCATTTTTCATTTATAATATCGATGATGATTACGCTCTTCTAGTTAACGGAGTGACAAAGAATATGATAGATTTCTTTTTCTCTCCTAAGAAATAAAACTATTTTCTTATCTAATCGGTACCTACTGTACCTCCGCTTAGCATAAAAGGCCGCATTTATGTAAGCAACGGAAAGTGAAATCAACGTAGGCAGTGCGTATAAACTTTCTTCTTAACTGTGACAATGGTTTTTCACGGCCTTGCCGGTGTCTGGTTTATTAAATACTAGCTGACCCGTGCCCCCTTTATTGGGCATGTTAACAATCCTTTTTTATATAGCCTATGACACTCAGCAATAACGTGGCTTTCTATTGGTGAAAGAATTTTTTGAATAGATTCAGTAGATCCCGAGATTAACCCTTGCAATTTAAAAAACACACAAACTTTATTTTTTATAAGTATTATTAGCATAGACTAGCAGTGCCCCGCGGTGTTACCCGTTCCCGGAACAATACCGCGATGCAAAGTTCAAATATAGCCTACGTTACTCAGTGATAATGTAGCTTTCTAATGAAAAAAGAATTATTGAAATCGGTCCAGTACTTTTCGAGTTTTATTCGGTTCGATCAAGAACCCTTCGTTCATAACCAAATAGACACTACACTCCTATATAATATATCAACACGCTTCTAACCAAGCACGTGCAGTGAAATCGCGCCTTGAAAGCGAAAGGGGCCAGCTGACGGATCGACGGAACCAGTTTAACTAAATACGAAAGTGTGTTAGAACCACGTGACGAACGGTACAGTCGAATACAGAAGTATACTGACGCTTTCATAATTCAACTCGCCTCGCAGTTTTACCCGCGCATCCCCCGTTCCCGGGGGAACACAGAGATGAGAAATATCCTATGTGTTCTATATACTTAATTTCAACTAAATCGGTCCAGACGTTTTTGCGAGAAAGAAGAACAAACATACATTCTCATAATCTTTCACATTTATAATATACTAGCCGCGCCCTGCGGTTTTACCCGCTTTACGCATATACACATAAAGCTTCCTTAAGAATAACTATCTGTACAAGTAGGTTAATCGTACACCAAAGCCCCGGCGTCAGCGGATCGCGCGATATATAATGAGCATTGACATCTATTAAATAGAGTTCAACATAGCATCTTATTGTGGTTCACACCCATCATCCTGTTCGCCACTCAAAATATGTAGTTGCTACCAAGAGCCGCTACACT
Organism: Eurema mandarina; assembly: GCA_018238005.1. Taxonomy (NCBI): domain Eukaryota; kingdom Metazoa; phylum Arthropoda; class Insecta; order Lepidoptera; family Pieridae; genus Eurema; species Eurema mandarina. The sequence continues at coordinate 8,434 of DWAJ01001591.1, read as the reverse complement.
ATCTATTAAAAAAAAGTAGTAGACTGATGCGGGTTTTTTTTAAAATCGGTTCAATGGATCCCGAGATTAACCCTAGATCTTTAAACGGTCTTTTTACAGTACTACTACCGTCGCTGTACTTTTAAAGATCTAAGCATACATAGGGACAGACAGACGGCGGACAGCGACTTTGTTTTATACTATGTATTGATATACGAAGTGGGATTTGATATCCGTCGGATAGATTAATAAATAGAAACGTATTTTTTAGTTTTCTTATTCAAAAATATAAGGAGATACGTTGATTTAAAAAGACGCATGACGTCACGGTTGTTCACGTTTTCTACAAAGATGTGACGTCATTAGCTAGCACTCCGTGACTTAAAAGCGCTATATGTATGTAGCCTACATATTTTGACAAAAGCATAATGATATATGTATATTATATTTATGTTATTTGCTAGGAGGCGGACGTATGATTGTATTTTATTTTCAATCCCTGTCGTCATGCCTATAATAAATCGTGGTAAAAATAAGATGTCCTATTTGAAAAAGTGTGATATATTGAAATATTTTACGATAAACAGTTTTTAATTTTAATAAACTTAATTAAACGAGGATAAAATAATCAAATCTATACTTACTAATATAGAAAGCTGAAGAGTTTGTTTGTTTGTTTGTATGCGCTAATCTCAGGATCTACTGGTTCGAATTGAAAAATTCTTTTTTTATTGAATAGACCATTTATCGAGGAAGGCTTTAGGCTACATAACATCACGCTGCGACTAATAGGAGCGAAGATACAATGGAAAATATGGAAAAAATGGGGAAAATTATTCATCTTTGAGGGCTTCCTTTGCGTGCGCTGCGAAAACGGTTCAAGATACAAAAATAATATGTATGAAAGAATTATTCCTCTTTAAATGATCTGTCTGTCCGCGACATTATATGTCTATCTTCTAAGATTGACTCACTAAACATAATAATAGAAATAGATCCGACGGGGACGAAGTCGCGAGCAACAGCTAGTGTATTATAAAGCTTTACGGATTGTTTCGATATATTGTCATCTAATGAAAAAAAAAATACTGTATTTTATAATTAATTGTTTTAAACCTTTATTCATACTTGCATATTACATCTATAAATATACCAGCCAAACGTAAAATTTTTATTCAATACTCAATTTTCGATTCAAGTCAAGAGGATAAAACAAATTTCAACGAACAAATTAAATATTACCACCACACGAGTACACGAAGTCAAGGATAATTCATACTGTGCCATTGTCCTTTGTTCATCCAACATACAACATACAATAAGTAAAATGTTGTGCGTTATTTTATTTATTTTTTAACCGACTTCAAAAAAAGGGAGGTTTCTCGACCGTATATTATATGCTTTTATGTTTTTTAGTATGGAACCACGGTAAAATAACGCAAGGCAACTTGGCAGGAGTTTCGCTTTACACCAATCGTCCGCCTCTGCATGTAGACAATTGTTAAGTTAAAAGTCTTACAAATGCAAGCGTAGAAGGTCAAAAATAATGAAGAAGGAATGGATCTATGAATAAAAGGGGAGTAAGATCACAAATCCATTTACCCGACAACCCACTCCATCTGTCAAGCTCCGCGAGTGTCGATGGGCGGCGATGACCACTTTCCATCAAGTGGCTCGCCTGCTCGTTTGCCCCCTATGTCATAGTAAAAAAACTTTTGAAAAACATTATATTAAGCGAAAGTTTAATTTACCCACGGTTTACATTTAAACAATATATAATATTATATTATAAATCGCGTACGGTAAAGAGCTTAACGGTAATCGCAATAATTCAAAATTACCGTTAAAACCCGCGGTCGACTGATCATTGACACAATTAGCACAGACGCAAAAACACCGATGACTCACTCACTAAATCGAAAAATATATTATTATCTGTACTCTGCAGGTAGGTCTTACTAAAGCATACTTGCAAAATTCTAAATATCTTCTGAAGTAGGTACGTATACCTGGTATTTTAAAGTACGAGTTTTGTAAAATACCAAACACGAATGCCAGTTTAGAATGACTTTGTATAAAAGTATAGGTCGCGTCACGGATGTTTAGCCCTGGACGAGAATAGCTGCGTATCGGTAGAATCGCGTTCGTAATTGATGTATTGGTGCGAGAAAGACAACACGACTGGGGAACCAATCAACTCTCACGCACCCGACGATCACGAGCCCCGCGCGCCGCGCCGTTCCCTCGATACCTTATTTTTGACTTCTGCGCAGGTTTCGTTCAGCGCTAAAGATTCGTGACGCGACCTATATGTTAGATTCAATCAATTAATCACAACTCTGATTTGAGACAAAAATCATCGCATCGCATCGCGTAGGAATTCCTTAAGCCATGTCGTCATGGTGAGCAAAAAAATATATTCTTATTCACCAATTAATACTATTATAATGGAAAATTGATACATATCTCAATAGGTATAAACATATTGAGTATTTTCATGTTTATTATTCGAGCCTGTTAAGTATACAACGACCTCTTGATTGGATACTTGGCGAACTTTAATACCTTTAAACCTTTTATACTTGCAAGTATTTTTAGTCGTACTGAGTTATCATATTTTGACGTAACTAGTTTTAATACCAAGTATGGAACACCGCCTCTTTATTAATAATTTCTGTTCCCAACTGTAAGCAGGCCGCAAACCAAAATAACCATTTTATTTTTTGTCAAGAGATAGCGGTGACAAGAATCTTTAATATATTAACGTAACAACTATACACATCGACATATACCTAGTTTATCTATTACAGACATAGTGCGACATTTCCGATGTCAAATTAAAGATAAACAATTGTCAACTTTCTGAATGTTTTTTGACATAAAAACGCTTTTCCTTAGTACATTGTCCTCATCCAACATCAACAAAAAACTTTTTAGCAAAGCACCGTTAAAGACATAAGACCCTTCTTAAAACTCCTCAATTCGAGTTAGTCATTAAATTTAAAGGTTACATTTTCCTCAACCCAAACAACCGCATAACGCAAAATCACATGTGTATCTTCATACGTCTCAACCGGGGGTCAACGTTAACTGGTTACTCCTTTCCCGTTATGCAGTCTCGTTGTATAGCAAAAACAGTAACTTCCTAGAAAACCTACAATTCGCTCTAATAGCCATTAACGCTTAATTTAAAATGATACCACTCATTATCTTTAAACGAATTCATCAAGCAAGCACTTAATTTATTTATATTTATAAATTCTTTATCTGTTGGAGTAACCGAACAACGTTTACAAAAAAATAAATACAATTAAATACAAACTCCGCATGTAAATGTTGGCCTTATAGCTGTAAGCTATTTCTTCTAGGCAATAACTATCGATATCGAGTAACTTAAATATTTTTCGATGGTTCCCTGGGAGAAACAGCTTTTTACATGCTGGAGTAGACTGTGAACACTGTTTTTTCACTTAACACTGTTTTTCTCTTATTTTTTGTACTTTACATATAATAATAAATAAATACATACTCATATTATTGGAGGCCAACAAAAAGTAATGACTTCCTAGCTGTTGCACCTTTGCACTGTAATTTAACTAGTCATGGTTAACTAAAATAATATCTATTATACTAAGAAATTTCCTTTAGAACGTTTAATTTAATTAATGCATTACGATACTCCGTTTCATTATCAGACATTTTTTGCTCAAACTTACAAGGACCAAAGATTTACAGGGTATATTTTAAAAACAGGGATTTATAATCATCCTATAACAATGTATCCTATAATTTAGTTATAATTAAATATGAGGAACTGTTTTATCCAACTTATCGTCAAACAAGTCTGCCAACTAGTGTGTAGTGTACCCTGTAGACTTCAAGTCGACTTGTCGACGGATCAGTTGACCGATCTAGTCTTGTTTACTTTAAGATCGGTATACGCTTACAAGTAAAAGAATGTATAGAATCAGCATTCAACTTTTTCTACTTTAGCTATGTAATCAAAGAATTAAAGTATTTGTAAAAAATATATTACATATTAATTTTCGACCCTTTTTTTGTCACGTCACTAAAGAACCGCTATGCGAGATGAGAAACATGTATAGACACATACACTCGAGTCAATAAGCTAGGCCTAGCTACAAACTATTAATGACTAACACATTCAAAGAACCAAATCAAATTTCGAGAATGATCTTCATCGTCAATATTTCACACATATCGAGCGGGGGTCATCGCAAACTGGTGGCTCTATGACCGTTACTCTGTCTGTACCGCAAGAGATTAGCATTTTTAGGTGAAGGCAAACCGGCTGACGGCTCCCGTAATTTAAACTAGATACTTTTGTTGTTTGCGAATAGCTGTATATTAGAACATCATCTAACACATAGAATTGTCAATAGTCCTACTTTTTCACCACAGAGCTTAGTATGACTGTGACTCAGAGGCGCTCATTGCCGAATTATTATTATTATTATTTTCTTTATTAAACAAACAAAAGATACAAGTATAAATTTACATAAAAACTTCGCCAAACTAAAGTTTGAGGGCTAGATGCGCTCATTTTTGTTAACATACTTAATTTAGCATATAATTTTTACTTTAAATATACACCAATACCACATATATTTAATTAATAATAAGATTGTTCTGAAGCTAATTGGAACGTGAACTTTAAGCGCACGATTGTGCGAAGCGTTGCTGTATAACACAACCAACAAAGCTTTATGCCGCATAATGCGCTATATTTATATGCGCATAGTGCTATAACAAAGTCGCTTTCTTATGTCTGTCCCTATTCCCTACGTATGCTTTAATATTTTAATCTATTTAAAGGGAAAGTTAATGGTTTATGCACATTAACTTTTACGGGTAAAACTATTAAATATAATAAAATAACGTTACTATTTTAAACCACAATAATTTTCTATTTTCAAACATCTACAAATTTACCTTCAACGATGTACATTATAATGTAAGCAAATAAAAAGTACACTTTGAAAAAAATGTTTATAAATGTTTTTGCAAAAGGCTTTTATTTCTTTCGCGACCTTCGTGACCTTTTCTATCGAGTACTGTAAACACTTTATCAAGGTGAATACTTCAATTAAAACTTAACCGTTTTTAAATTGTAAACTAACCTAAATACGTAGGAATTAAAATTAAAATTACAAATGAATTTAAAAAACGCCCTACTATTTTAATTTCTCGATTTATAACAGCTGTAGCAATTTCAATGGCATTTGCTTTGTTTAATAAATATTTAATTTAACAAAGCATTATAAAAATTAAAAACATCGAATCAAAATGTCAGTTTTTACGCGGGAAAAACCAAACGTCACACAGATAATAGAAGCCAAATATTTAAATATTGTCATAATCGTGTTTTAATCATCTGTATTAATAATAAAAAAAATCGGAGATATGTGAATTCGACTCTATGGAATTTTGAAATAAAGCCGATATTTTAATTGTCCTGGTAGCTTTTATTTAAAATTGAACCCATTTAAATCCTATACTTTAAAACCTCATTAATAAATGTTTAGTTTACAAATTCATCAAACACTGATGATACTAAGTGTTACGGTTCTTTAAAAAAATGCCTAAACTTTAATTAATATGTAACATCCAATGATGAAACCGAAAAAAGTTCCGCACAGCAGCGGCAGCACACATACATCCAAAAAACGATAGGAAAGAGATACATTATAAAACCAACAAGAAAAAAAGAGATAATTAGTTTTGTCAGTTGCGCGCGAATTGTCCAGCAACAAATCACCTAAAGACGTCCTAATTAGGATGTTTTTGCGTCTTCAAAATTTTGCGCTTATAACATATCTATTTAATATTATTACATTGCTAAAATTAAAAAAAAAACGCAAAGGATATAATATTCAAATAAAAACCGTATACGGAACGAAACCAGCAGCCATAACAATCTAGCACGCAACCGACTACACATTTTACGACAAGTCATTTATGATTTATACTGTTTACAAAACAACGCTATTGCAACGCCGATACCGCTGCACCGTTATCTAACCCAGTACGTATATTACGTACGATTATAATTACCACATTTCATTTAGTTATGCCTTCCTGTAGTATTTACAAATGCGTGACGCAATAAAAGAACTTAGGACGACCGCCTCCTAAACATATCCATACTATATACATACATATTATAAATGCGAAAGTAACTCTGTCTGTCTGTCTTTCCATCACGCTAAAATACAGAACCGATTAGAACGAAATTTGGTACACAGGTGATCTAGAGCCTGAGATAAAACATAGGCTACTTTTAACCGGAAAAAAGAGTTATAAGGGAGGAAAGGGGTGGAGGGGTCAATTTTTTTATCAAAGTCCATGCGGACGGAGTCACAGGCAACAGCTAGTTATGGAATAGAGAAGAAATGAAAAGCTCTTTGCAAGACTTATAGTACTGCAACATCAGGGTATGAACGGAAATACCCACCATCAAACACTTTGAATAACAACAGAGATAAGTAGTATGAGCCCTACCACATTCAGAAAATGCAATAGACATAGCCACTATTTTTAGCGTCAGACTTTGAGATCAATCCATGTAAAAAAACTTTAATTTTCATTCACATGAAGTTGTCTAAGGCTAACTTAGGACTAGATGGTGCTGTGCACTAAGCATCCTGAATAATATAATGTGGCCTTGAAATTTACCTTTAAGTCGACTTATAAAGGGCTTATATAGTCACAAATTAAATAGTTTTAACCATTTTAAAATAGCTAGCTAGCTGTAACACTCATAAAGGTAACATAGTAAATACTACAAGCGTTTAATCCAAAACCAAATGGGAGATTTTCAACAAGCACTGTGAGTAAGTGGAAAAACTAAATGGAGGTTGGTTATCTGATAACAATGAAGATAGAGTTATTTAATACTAGAATATCTATTATATTATAGAGTATAGACTATTTGCCAACACTGATATCACATACATAATTCCACTATTATAAGGAAGTAATTTTCCAACATATAATATGTTTTTTTACTTTGTTTGATTCAAATTTCAAAATAAACTTATCATTTTTAATATTTATTATCAAAATAAATATTTAAAAAAAAACACACACACCAAATATCTTTCTAATTATGGCTAAATGCTGTATTAATAAATTAACATGATGTATTAAGCAACATCTATTCTAAAATAAATAACAAAAAATAGACAAAAATAAACCAACTTCAAAGTTAAAAGCAAAAAATTAATTTGTATCGCACACGGCACAAAGTCATACATATTTTCATACTGTGTTTTTTTAAATAAAATACAATATTTCCTGTTCAATTTAAAGGATGGTTTTTGCTGAGCCGTGTATATTACTGTTAAGCATTGTCTCAATGTATGTTTTGATAAAAAGTTATGCTTAAAGAAATACCTAACATAATAACTAAAAAAAGACATGAATAATTTACATATTAAATGACTTAAAAAACTTGCATTCTTATTAATTTTTAATAAATAAGTTACTGTATTATATAGTTTTTCACACTTGAATCATCTTGGTTGAAAAAAATTTAAAGTATTAACGTGTATGATTACAAATATAATTCTTACAGAGCAGAATAAGCAAGAAACTAATTACCCTTTTTAAAGATGAAACATACAAATAATTATATTATAATAACAATATGATCATATATTAACCTACAGTACTACTAATACACGAAGATAACTATGTTTAAGACTTGGTTGTTCAGTACGGCCATTGCAATAGTATAATCATAGCAGTGAAACTATTATTGCAAAAATCCTGTAATGTTACAGAACATTGTTTGCATTGAGGTATTTTTCCTACTGTGTTTGTTCACTAAAACAATTCTCTTTGGAACTACAAAATATACATAAAAAATGTACGTACTCTGTCCGTAGTAACAATTGCAACAAACATATTGAGCTAATCGCCAATAATTAATACTACTAATAATTATACTAATTTATGTTTTATTACAACACAAACTAGTACGTTAATTTTCAATTTTAAAGTTATACATTTAAAGTTTAAACTGTTATCTTAATAACAAAAATAAGACCCAAAAACATGGCAATTTAAATTTTAATTAAAAAGATATGTAATTAAAATTTGTTTTTATTTATTAAATGATACTTTTAAATAATGAAATACACATTCAGTAGCAAAATGCCAAAACAGTTGACATTTTTAAAGGTTACCTACAAAGATAAATCTATACTAATATAATTAAGAAGTAAAGTTTGTGTGTTTGCTAAATTGTTAAGGGTAATCTCTGGATCTACTGAACCGATTGTAAAAATTCTTTCACCAATAGAAAGCCATTATTGTTGAGTGTCATAGGGTATATTATTAAAAAGCCGGAAAGGGTAATTTACATAATGACCAATGAAGTGGGCACGGGTGAGCTAGTGTCTTATAAATTATATAAAGTTGCACAATTTTT
>DWAJ01001590.1:0-21472 GCA_018238005.1 Eurema mandarina | reverse complement strand
TATGTTTAATTTGGATTGGAGACTAAATAAAACAATAATTTAGGAAATTATTAGTATCTAATTGTAGATAATATGACAATCTATATTAATAGAGTGTATAAACACAATCCAAAGTTATTTTAATGTAGAAAATTAAATCGCGTAACTCCGAATTCGCGTAAGTCCAGGTAGCGTAAGTCGGGGGGTATTACTGTACATACATTATTTATTTTTTTATTTCAAAATATATATAATTCATAGGTGACTGACATAGTGATCTATCAACGCACAGCCCAAACCACTGGACGGATCGGGCTGAAATTTGCCATGCAGGTAGATGTTATGATGTAGGCATCCGCTTAGAAAGGATTTTGATCAATTCTACCCTCAAGGGGATAAAATAGGGGATGAAATTTTGTATGAAAAAGCACGCGGGCGGAGTCGCGGGCAACAGCTAGTTGTACGATAAACGAGTCACAATGGTCACCGCCGTCCATGAACACTCGTGTCAGCATCTTAACTGTTCTGGAATGAGTTGCCAGTCTTTTTCTTCTCTTGAAGCAACACAAGTTATTTTGCTTCCGAAATACCAGAATACCGCGTAGGTAGTACAGTGGGAAGCTGATCCCAATAGGTGATAATTTTATTTTAAAGTAAACTTTGGTTGACCTTGCGATTGTGGAATTCAGCACCGGGTAACAATCCGAAAACTTCCGCAAAATAAATTTGAAAGAATAAAATTAATTAGAGGATCTCAGCTAATTTTTAAAGAAAGCTTACTGTCGACACGTTTTCCCAAAATACCAAACTAATACTTTTTTGCAGACACGCGAAGCGATCCACTGTCAATTCCGAAGATGTTAAGTTACTGGTGCGAAGGAATCCTTCTCTGGTTCGTGTTCCATATTAGTTTTCTTTTAATAAAAATAGTATAATAATTTATTGAGCTCATAACCTCAATCAATATATCTAAATAAAATTAAAGTTTATTGGTGGTTCCGTAACTAAAAAATTTACGTAAACATACCTATATGACTAGGTTTAAAAATTAAAAGTTGAGAGTTCAATAATCTTTAAAAAATTAATAATTAAGAAATTACAACTCTCAATGGTAGTTTTAACGTAATAAGCTAATTTTTTTTTTATACCAAATGTAATTAATTACATCTGTAGGTACACTAGGTAGTCTTCTAATCTAGTATTTTCTTTCCAAATTGAAAAATAATTCATACAGTTAACACTGTAAATGAACAACACACCTAAAGTATACTCCCAGCAAACAGCTGATAACTGGCAATAATGATTCCGTTAGTGGTTATTAAAATAGCAATTTTAATTCAAATTCGATTCTGAATCACTAACTATCTGTATGATGGAGCTTGTTATTTATGCAACCGCTGTTTTCAAGTGAAAATCATATAATTGACGTTGTCGCCATGTAACTAGTATATTAATAACAAATGAATCATTCGACGGCTCGACAAAGCTCATGGTGTGTACCGTTATTTTCCTATAGTACCAATTTGTACCTATATTAATCTAAATCATTTCTGCTTTATATCGAATATGATATTATAACCTATAAGTTAGTATAGTGCATGTATGATGTACTTTACAGAAACTACTTTTTAGTAATCTTTATTATAACTTATAACATAGGTACATATTATTATAATACTAGCTGTTGCCCGCAACTCCGTCTGCGTGGACTTTCATATAAACTTTGAACCTCCCTTCCCCCCTAATTACCCTTTTTACCGGTTAAAAAGTAGCCTATGTCCTTCCCCAGGCTTTAGAGTTTAGACCATTTGTGTACCAGATTTCGTTCTAATCGGTTCAGTAGTTTTAGCGTGATAGAAAGACAGACAGACAGACAGACATATTAGTATGGATTTGTAATCAAAATGAAGAATCTGAGACGTCTTTTTATTTAAATAATATTTTTTAGTTTCCTATCGTTTTGGACAAAATACTTGCATTTAATCATATCTTTATGTATTTTCTTCTGCGTAAGTGTATACAATAAAGTGTTTAATAAATAATAAATAATTTTCAGAGAAGTCATCTTAACACAATTTCTTGTAATTCAGCGACGAAAGACAAACGCCGTAAAACTAATGCAAATGCCAAAATTGATGAAACTAAAACAAATGAACGGGAACAAAATAAAGAGGCAGAAAACAACATAGAAGATGATAATATGTTGGTGGATACAACAATAGATCTTACTTTTGATTAAATAGCGTTAAAAATTATATGGTTTTTTTTAAATTGCCTTCTGAAATTGTGTGAGATTGTTGTTTCGGTTGTTAAAATCTAATAGTCCAAGACAATAGAGCTTTAAATGCGAATAATTCACATAAAAACTCGAATAAAGTCAAACTCAAAGGTATCTTTGTTATTAGGCTACATAAAGTAACACTTGAATCGTCATGGTATTACAAAACATTTATATTAATTTTTGATATAATGTACTATTATAGAATATCCGGAAAACGACTCATTATTTGGCTGAAATCAAAATTAACCGATATAACGTGGCTAGAAACTATCTTTCATATAGGGTATTTTTTTTATGAAATTAGTATTTAAAGCTCTATTTTCTCGGACTTCAAGAACTTACATTCTCAAAAAATAAAAATATCAACGAATCAATACAGGAAAACAACACACCAAAAATAAATAAATAAAAACAGCCATTTTCTTTTAAAAGGTATGCAAACGATTACGATTGTTGATTGGTTATTAAATTTGTAGATATGCCTAATACTTCTTCTTCTTGCTTTTAAATTGTTTCTATAAAACGTTGGCTATGACAATATTCCATTGAAATAATCATCTAAATTCATCTAACGTGTTTACGATATATAATATTCGCGCTCTCTACTTTAGGAAGAAAGTTGTTTAAAATCTAACTAGTTGTAATATTTAAGTCATTATGCACGGATAGTCTGTGAAGCTAGATGGTTAAGTGCAAGTATTATGGGTAGGCGAATAAAGATAAAAGCGAAAGCATGCTAGAGGGAAACCAGGGACATGGTTCAGCGTGCCGCCAAAAAACTCGTTATAACCAAACACAATTACAATGTAACAGAAATTACCATAGAGACGCCTTTGTTTTTTTTAAACTTTAATATTGAATGCGGGGATATTGGGCGTTGTGATGTTCTATTAATATAAAAAATGCTCAAAGTTGTCATATTTAAAAATAAAATTCGTTAGATACCCATTACTTTTAAGCACCAATAATAACGCCTTATTGTTTTCTACAGTTGTGTATCTCATTCTATTTTATCTATGTCAAAATATAAACTTAGCTTCATAAAAGAGGTCACTTGAGCTCTTTAGATACTCTCTTCTTTTTAGGATAAATGAAGTACTGCTAGGCACTACTACTAAAAGTCACAGTAGATATATACATTTGACAACTACCATGTCTGTTTTTGTAATGAAATATACATATTTAAAATTATTTTAAAACAGGTATGTGAACATATAATTCACTTAGGTATTAACGAATCTATGTAACTAACGTCGCAAAATTTCCTAACTAATTGGCATCTCCACGGTTTTCCTGTGCCAGGTAGTTAATTACTCCTATAACGACAGTTAGAGCATAATGAGATTTTTGCAATTCAACAGTAGCACATTACAGGGTGTTTGTCACTCCCTCCCGACTGACCCGGGGTAGTTATTAGGCGGGCTAATAAATTTCTTGTCCGCTGCAAATGTTTGATGTGCTTTGTTATTGTTTATTATTCACAAATATATCTATACAAAAGAAGCAGTTTGAGCAATGCATATTAAATATTTTTAAAGCTTGGCGTGATTGACAGACGTATTTGTCTACCATATTTATCTTAAGTTAATCTAATTCTTAATTAAATTCTAATACTTAAAATAAGAACATTAAAGATAAGGTATTAATCTAACATACCCCGTTCACTTAAATTAGGAAGATCCACATCTTTACTCAGAAAAATCAAAGACACTTGTAGTCTATGTCCTAGGCTTGTGTGTGGTCTTCACAAGTGGAACGCTCAGAGCAGCACGTTTTAGAATTAATTTACATTAATCACTAAGAAAAGTCAACTTACAACTTTCTTTCAAACTTTTTTTTATATTAGACAAATTGGCTATTAGTTGACATGAAAGTTATGACTTTAGTGTCTATCATTTGCTTAAGATAAATCATCTTTTATAATTTAGTTAAAGATAACATTTTATAAATAAACAATTAGGAAAAGAGATCCTGCTAAAAAGTCTTAATGCATCAAAATTATCTAATAGATAACTACGTCAAAGAGACGCGTAGCCAGTTCAAATTATTTCCACATCAATGCGTCGCAACCAAAAAAAAAACAACAAAATCTATTAAAATGCAATACTATTAATATTCGAACACACGTTCAAATTCCTACAACTAATAGCGGTGCGATCTAGGCTATGTCTAGTACACATGCGAGGAGATAGGCCTGCGGTGCTCATTAAAATATGTAAATGTTGCCGAGACATTACGTAGATAGGTGCTTCTGACTTATTGACTGGATTGCTTTAAGCACTGCTAATATTTTGTATGAAATATCGCTCTCAATTCCGGTTGAAGGGCTTTATCGCTCGGCTCTTTCCGGAATTTGTGTAGTCTAATAAGCCGAACGGTTGATACGTTAAGTATTTAAGTAGTTAGGTTAGGCTTTTAAAATTAATATCATAATCTAAAAAAGATCTTATTAAAATGTAAAAGTTGAACTTAATGATCTCTAAAGAGTCCGTATATTATGTAGTACAAAAATATTTTAAAGTTATAATATATTTGCGAATTCTTATTCGTGAAATATGCATGAAAATGAAATGGATTATTTTGTTCTTTTGGTACAAGGTTATTCAAAGCGAAAAAATATGAAAATAGAAAAATTATCTAGATATATAAAACACGAATAACGGGCATTCGGATAGAATATATTTTTTTAACTTTTTATATTGTCTATCCACAAAGCCTTGTTATTAATTTTGGAATACCTAGTTTTCAAATAGATTAAAAACGCATCAATGCGAAAAATAAAGTTAGACGTTCTAATGTTATAAATTTCAATATTGAGATTTAAATATCGATTCACGGTTTACTTCGGTACTTAACTAAAAAACAACAGCAAGAGAAATGCATTATAAAAAAAAATGTCAATATTTTCTATTTATACAAACGTTTTATTGAGTAATAAGCGAGTCTATATAAATAAAAACTATAAAAGACCAAGCCTATCAAATAAAATATTGCATGACGTCGTCCCGCGGTGGCGAACGCATTACCGGTATACGGGGCACCTACCGCGCGCAACTATTTAGTATCATTACAAATGTCGCTCTGTCCGTCTGTGCCTCTGCGCTGCTACCGTTCCTTATTAATAACGAGCCAATGCTACCTTAGTATGAGCACGGAATCTTTTTAAATCTTAGCGTTTTTTATCAATTACCAGCTAGCAATGATTAATATCATACATAGAGCGATTAAAGTAGTACTTTTACATGACAATTAACTACAATTATTTATAAAGTTTACTGTTCTGATTCTGCGATAATCCCCGTGATCTATTTATTAAGATGAAGCTAAGAATCAACAGTCTTTATATGACACTAAAATAAGAAAACAATTTCTGGAAGCCGTTCCGGAACAATAACGCAGCTTACAACACTGAACACATCAGTACAATGGAATTAGGAGTAAAGCCAACTCCATAGTTCGCTAACCGCGCACACTACTCGACTTCGCTAAGCAAGCAAGAGTGTTGTTTTGTTCTGTCCTCGTCATTACGTACCTTTCAGCTCATTACAGTTACTGCCAACAGATCACTCGCTTAATTTGTGCATTTCCGATCCGAAGATATTCAAATTTCAACCCTAATGACGGCAGGGAAATGATAATAAAATGTTAATGCTGTGAGAGCGGTTTGTGAATACAATAAGAGACACATTTGCCTGACAGACATCTCGTTTGCTGAACAAGTCACGATTAGTTTTTTTGTTTGGCTTCTATTATTTATGAGGCGAGCGAGGCATGTCGATTATATCAATATGCGTTGTGTGTTTGACAGAGGTAATAGTTGAATTTTATTTGTAGTAATTTTAATGGCTTTGACAATTTTGCTATACATCTTCTTACAAGATACCTACTTATACTTAATCTTTGTATCTACATTTTTAAGTTAATTCAAATCTTAGGTACCATCTATTGGTAAGAACTATATTAAAAACTGAAAATGCTAAAAGTAATGTCGTGAAGGCATCTAATAATTATGTGACAGTATCATAACTATAATATCATAACTAAATGTGTGAGTATTGTTGGATTAAAGTCTCCACTTTGTATAATTTCTTCATTAACGTTTTTGAAGTCTGTTTCCAAATTTTCTCGTAATTTTGGCAATTGAACCCACAGTTAAAGCACTTGCAAAACAAGCTCTTAACCAAAGCGAGTTATAAAAATTAAAATTAAAAATGTTGGCGAGAGAACTAAAAATACTTGGCTCATAAAGCGACGTCAAGAAAAATTTATTCGCAATTATTTCCTTCATTATGATAATTAACGGCAAACGGAACTAAATGGTAATTATTTTCTGCTATGACATTTTTATTGCGACAGACTTTCAGTTTTTGCGAGATTTACTTGATTTTTCAAACACTTATATTTAAACGTAGACTATTAGCGCTGCGCAAATAACTCATTGGCTGATATAATGTCTTTTAGAGAATACTTATTATGTACTTATTTCAAATTAAATGAATGTTTTAATATAATCCTATAATATCCTATTTGCTCATGTAAACGATGCACCCTTTGATATATAGGTGACATCGTTTTTGACATGAATAAATCAAAATAGAAGCGGACAAAAACTTTACCTAACGAAGAGGCATCACTTCGGATAGGTACATTTTGTACGAGTCGTTTAAAAAATGGATTTCACTGGCCCTTTCAAAAACTGCATTCAAAGGATGTCTTTGATCTGACAGGTTACCCATACACTATCAAACGTACAAAAAGAAAGTGACGAAATTCGCTTCGACACAGCTAGGCTAATACATTCGTTCTGTGAATAATTCATCAGTCATTATAATCAGTTCACTTAGGGACCGATTTAGCCAACCTACGCTAATGTCGTCGGGAACATTTTGTATTAAATTACGTGATAAGTAGTTTTTGAAGGGTTTGAGAAGAGAAAATGTTTTGAAATACTTATTATATTGGCGTAAGAATGATATATTTTATCCGATTATAGTACCTTAAATGTATTATTTGTTTATTGTATTCTCATAGAAGCTTCGAAGAATAGTTATTGTTATGGTGATTGTAAGTTGTAACAGTAAGTGTGCGAGTAATACAATGATATAATATTAAATAGATACGTTATAAGCGCAAAGTTTTGAAGACGCAAAACATCCTAATAAGGACGTCTTGCCTTTATGTGATTGGTTGCATTCACGCGCAACTGTCAAAAGTAACTATCTCTATTTCTCTTGTTGGTTTTATCATTTGTCTCTTTTCTATGTTTTGACTTGTATGTATGTGGGCTGCCGTTGCTGTGCGGAACACTTTTTTCGGTTGATTTGTACGTGTATAAGATATTTATTATATAATATACTTAATTGGTTTAATATTATAAAAGTAGCTGTGTATTTATGTATTATACACATCAACCTGATGAAAATGCATGAAAATCGGTTGCGTAGTTTTAAAGATTTAACCATATATAGGGGCAGTCAAGAAAGCGACTATTTATCCTATGTTATGATAAATCAATTGACGCCGACTTAACTTACACGGCACCTGCAAATTGAGTGCAATGAAACATAAAAATTAATCATTTCGTTGTGTAAGTAGCATCAATCCATCGTTTTGCACTCGATTGCGACGCCGAATGCAATTGACATTTTTTGGTTTGGAGCCTTAATTATTAATAAAATGGCAAAAAAGTAACAGTGGGGATCAGAGATGAATTTCATTATTATTGCAGGTTTGAAGTGAATTTTCACGTTGCTGGATATAATGTTAATAGATTACCTATTAACATTAATATTTTTATTACAGAGATTAAGACTGTACAGTAGGTAGTATTAAGTATGTCATTATTTTGCCAATGAATGTTTTTACATATGGTTAAAAAATTAACTAGTTTTTAAACTAAGTAAGACGTCTGTTCGTCGTATAAGATTAACGCTGTCTATTTAGGAAAGACAACGATTTTTATAATCTGTAATAGAGCTGATATCTATTTATTATAATTTGTTATCAATTACAATTTGACAAAAAGGTTCGTTAATGATCTCAATACTAGGTCCATATTACTCGTCTATTGCAAAAAGAATCGCCACGTAAAATACTCAAATAAATTATAATACCCGCCCTCAATAACCGTCGACAGAGTGAAGCTACTTTCCCGTAAAATATCATTGTACGCAAATGAATAATAGTTATTTTATTTTTCAATTGTCCAGTGTGGTGGGCGCCGGCCGAATGTCCAAGAATTAATAACGACGGCTCGACCGCGAACAATCTGTGCTCTTTTTGACTACAACAACATTTTTGTAATTTTTTTTCTATTCAGTATCGGATAGTTTTTTGCGGTCAATGACCATTGGTGCTTTTATGATGGCCGCGTATGTTTTTAATAGGATGTGACAGATACGTGAAAAGATGGATAGGCTTGCATTCATTTAAAGGAAGAGAGGAATAAAATTTATTATTTGTTTGTTGGTTGTAGCAATTATTTTATGACACAGATAACCTATAATGTTCATACAACTATTCAATACCGTTTTATAAAACCCTATTTAAAATCATTAAAGCGTTAATTAAACCTTTGTTTTTATTAATAGTTATCTAAATTTAAAAGAAACGAATAAAAAGCACCATTCAATAAACGAACTATTTACATTATGAATGTTTAATGCGGAGCTGTCAATTTAAAAACTTGATATAAATTAGCGGGAGCCAGTATCGAGCTGTCAAATATGATAATGATTCGAAAATAACCACTTAACGATAATCGATTCTTGGTTGCGATACTCGGGATGCATTTTCGGTGTACATCAGTTACTAACCCCATGCTTAATGAATTTATACGAAATGTGCATTTACAAACGCAGTGTAGGGTTACCAGTAAGTAAATCGAGTTCTTATTGACTTTTAATATAGTAGACATCGACGTTATTATTAGGTCTGTTAACTTACAAAATACTTACGTTACTTATTTGTTGCAAATTGTTCTGTCACTTAAAATATTTTAATTTTACATTAACAATTATTCGGCTCTTTTATTGTATTTTAGTTTAAAGTTCTAACTATATTAGCGGAGAAAGTTTCATAGTAATTATTATAATTAAATCATCAATTTCAACTAAAGTATATTGTTTTATAATTTTCAAACTTACCTACTTAATATTACCATATATTTTTTTTCTGGAATTTTCTTTACATCTATTTAAATACATAGAAAAATATATCACACTTAGAGTAACTTAAAAAGAAAAAATATCTTATATGCTTTTAGTACAAAATATTTGAGTTGCTGACCGTACTGAAACGTAACTTGCTTTGAATCGCACTTTGTACATTTGTGCTAGCAGTAACTTAATACACGCACTGCCTAATTTTAGCTTGCTACGACGTGCTAGTTAATACATGCATATATTAATTGACGCTCCGACTTCAGTATTTTGTCCTTATATCTGCCTATTGTTTATTTCCGTTTGCTATGAAGCGATATTGGCAGAGTTAGTATTTGTGTAGTGACTAAAATTGTCTAGTTTAAGCTTTAGGATTTAGCTAAAACGTTAATAAATAATTCTGCTTATATCTACATAATAAAGATATATGAAGTTTATGTGATGTTGTAATGGGTAAATAGCTGAATATACATGTGCCGATATTTTTAAGTTTTTTACAAATAGGTAGACGGTGTCTGATAGAATCGTAATTTTAAAATAATTATTTTTTATCTTTTTATTTTTACAGAATTCCATGTGAATTTATGTGTGTGCTCTTTAAATTTGTGAAAACCAAAAGCTTTTTACAATTTATTTACAAGGATACAATCATTTCCATCATACTTTATAAAGTATAATAAGAATCCAATAAGATCTAATTACCTATTTTACTTATATGATATCATTTATTATACCTTTTCTTAAGGATTCAACACATTATATAAAACTATATTAGTCTTAAGTAATAAATACACTAAAAACTACAATGTTATAAAATTCCAGCATGTCCATTATACGTTCCAAATTTAAACGTTTTAATTCGAAGCATATTTCGAGTACAGATAATAAATAAAACACAGAAGCATAGACTACATTAAGAAACATGTTAGGTGTACACCGCGCGCAAAATGTAGCGGAATTAAGTGCATGATTAGCATACGTAATTACCGCTCTTATCGGCAGCTTAATTGCGCTAAGAAATCGCCGGTGCGCCGATATGCGTAATGTTTCGATTCTTAGTCTATATTTTGAAATATTACAGACAAACAGATGCGATAAACAGCGGAATGTAATTAAGAGATGATGTAGATTATTTAATGAGATTTGTAGGTGGTAGTCACGTCTGTCATTGGTCTGTCAATGTGGTGTCGAGTCATTGACATTTTTTCAAAGATTTTGTTCCTGCTTTTTAAAGGTTTAATCAAACTTAGCTTTGTGATTGAACTTTATGCGATACGGTGTTGTTTTTTACGCTGAAACATACTAAAATATTGGTCCGTTGTAACATGAAAGTGGTATTTAGTATACCAGTAATACAATATGTCTTCATTGAGTACAATAAACGTTTTCTTAGGGTTATTCTAAGAATAACAAATGTTCTTTATGAAAAAAGTTATTAATTATGTAGTATATCTATTACAAGACCGGTTGTAATGTATATGTTTAATCCTATTTGAATCATATCGACTACCGTTCGTCCAGTAACTTTGTCTATACGTTAATTTATTTAATTCGCCGGCCTGTATATGCTGGTCTAATTGCCGACTCGACGTAAGCCAACTTATCATAATGTCTCGCAAATCACGACGCAACAAGAATAAATCTATATGATAGGGACTAGGTGTAGGGCTGCGTTTCGCTTTATTAATAATAATACTCTGTACCTACAGTTAAACTAATATAACTAAAATTAAATCATATCAAATAATGGATAGGAAACGTATTTACTTAATGTCAGGTGTCTTTTATAAATCCTAATTTCGAAGATGATGAACGATGAACTAACGTCGAAGATCTAAGAGTATATTAGGTTAGGTATTAGGATTAGGTAGTTGGTTTTTGAAGTATTACAATTAAATACTTACATCCGAAAAAAAACTTGTTTCTTTCTTTCTTTCTAAAAGATTATTTTTAATCTAGTAATATTAATAAGTATAATCTTTTAGAATATGGTCAAAAGAGATGTCATATCATAAAATCAAGACCATACGACTTGTATAGAATATTGACATGTACTATAAAATTGCATTTCATAGTACAAGTCAAGTAAGTACTATAAAATAGTACTATAAAATTCTGCAGTCGTCGTTAGTCTAGCCCTATGCTAAAAAAGCTCCATAAATTAATATGTAAAGACGGTCCATAGCCGCACACGCAGCCACCGAATTGTTTTATTGTGTATCAACACGAGATTATTAGCCGACCACCTGTATTAGCGTTATTCTGACGCACATCGTATACTTTTATTATTTAGATGTGTAATAACAATTTAAATAGCTTGTACTTTACTTTTAATTCGCGAGATAGTGGTCTTTATCTATCTGTTTAGATTGGTTTTTTATAGATGCAAAGCTTGGAAGAATTGTTAGTGTTTACATAATATTTGAGTATTTGGCCTTTTTAGATTGTTGAAAATGTTTGCCGTTTTAAAGGCTTTTTTCTTTAGTTCTACATCCATTTCTTTTTATATACTCAGTATATGTGATTATTATTTTTATTTTTACTACCATATATAGTGATTTGCATCATTAATTACTTCTGTATACTAAACTTTGGTTAAGTTTTAGCCAAAGTATGGGTTTATGTTGCTCTACAATTTATCCAGTTGTTCGCAACGTTCATCTTGAAAGTCTAAAGTCCGAAGTAACTAATCTATAATATTTCATGGTACGTGTATGGATAACGGTGAAGCTGAGATCTTTACATAATATCTTTTGGCTTCAAACCAAGGGCTTATCTCTCGGACAATGTGCTCTCAATTCTGGCCTGCTTTGTAAGAAACCTTTAACTCAATTTTGGAACATTTTAAGGAGTATGTCGATTTATATTTCGTATAAAATATTCTTAGAGATTACTTTCTTGCAATAATTACTGTCAAATACTTCAGGGAATTTGATAAAATATAAGAATGAACCTATCTACATGTTGTTTAGACTATATTTATTTATAGTAATAATTCAGAACGTACTCCTTTTACTCGTTGCAGTCTGGAATTCAACAAATTATGCAAATGCGTCCGATTATTGTAAAGGATAATTGCTTTAATATGTTAAGTGTCGCGGAAATTTAAATCGCCACTCATTAAGGTAGATAACCGGTACAAGTAAATTAGAGCGATGGTCGGTCGCGTTTAATTTATGACTTCTTACGCAACTGTTTTCCACGTGAACAGAAAGCAACGCAGGCTGCTCTCCGAGCTCCGTAGACGTGCACATAAATCGGCGGAGGTCGTAATAGCTGGCCCTCTCAAATCCATGCTTCAGCTCAGAAAGCCGGATTTCTACCTCGGTAATACACTTAAAACGGCTGAGCTTAAATCATCGTCATCGTTTGTTGAACAAGACTCCGGTCACATATCAGCCCGGTGACGGCCGCCCTACCCCCGGCTCCCAATAATTTTCGGCCCAGCCTCCCTGGACATAGATTTCTAGAGTGCGAATACATATATCGTCGTTTGCGAGGGTCAAGCAGAACTTGGTCATGCTTATCGAATTATATACAAATATTATTACCGCTTTGAAGACCATCATATAGAAAATATTAAGATTGTTCTTTAAAACAATAGAGAAATTAGGATGTTCCATTGATTCAAAATAGGATCTAGATTACTAAAATGGATTTTTTAAATCATTAGTAAGTTTTTGAAATTTGTGCGAGATATTTTAGTGCCATCGTACATACGCAAGTGTAGACATAAGAAAGTGAAAGTTGAAAATTCATGGTAAATTACCTATTTTTCGTGTTCATAAGACAAATATTTACTTATAGTATAACTTTACCATTATTATTGATTATCACATAGTTTTTGATAATAATTATTGTTATTATTCTCGAAGCCTTAACGGAATTGATTTTTAATCATTCTGTTAAATATATGCTTTTAATAGTCGAGCGTTTTAATGTAAAATTGTCACGTTACATGATATTAGCATAAATCAATGTGCAAATAGGGTAATTATAATTTTAATTATGAACATAAAATGGCGCCAATCCTTTGTGTAACGAAGCAAAATTCGATATTGGATTTTTCAGACTTAATCTTGTATTCAAATTTTAATTATATCATTCTGGGGTTTGAATAAAAACGGACTCATTTCGCGCCGTCAGTGAATAATAACGAGCCCTCGAATTATTTTGATATAGTTTACACCGAACTGTAACGGTGATGGAAAATTAGAATTTTTTTATCAAACAAACATGTAAATATTGATTGCAACGACACGTATTTTATTGAAGTTTTATAAGGTAGGTAAACTACGGAAAATGTTTATTATAATAAAACAAATAAATATCATTATTTTATTTGTATGTAGTTTAAATTTATGTTTGCCGTGTACTGTACTGCATGTTATTTTATACTTATTTAAAAAGGAGTTTATGTTTTTTGCTTACCTATTCAATCTTTTAGTCTCCATTTTTGTGTAATCTACAAGGTAGTTTGCCGAAATCTTTTGTAAAATGAATGTGGTATTTGACGATAAATGATAAGAACGAAGGTGTAAGAATCAGGTAAAAAAACAACTACCAATAAACAATTATTAATCGGAATAAGACGTAAATTTAGGTATCTACAAAAAAACCACGATGTGTTAACAACAGATAATAAAAAGGCAGCACTCAACAAACCCGGAAAGACACCAGCAACCTTTTAAAGGGATTAGATGTTTTTAAACGTTAAAGGACGATTAAACAAGCATCAGCGGTCGGTGTAACAATACCCCGCCATGTAGATCAACAATTAATTCCTATCTGTGTATCCATGAAAGCACTTCCATCACCTCATATGCATATTAAAATTATTCTTTGTGATTATGACGCTTAGAATTATGTCAAATGCGGCAACATTTGACGTATTATTGTTGAAATACAACAGTTCGCACTTTCAAGTGGCATAATTTTAGAATTGTTTGTTGCATTATTTTCATCTAAATGTACTGTCAGTGCGATATATTGTAAACTCTTAGTATAATACTAACTTTACTGATAAAATAAGCAGTAGATACATACAAAACATAACTTTTCTTAAAAACCTAAAATTTTATCTTTCAAAGAAAATAGTTCTTTAGTCGGCCATATATAACTAATACTATTTGTATTTTTCTATGATCATTCTTTGCGATGAAAAATAGGATGAGGATGTTAATCTTAACTAAAACAAAGTACCGAGCAAATTTCTAACTGTACAACTCGCATACGTCAGAACAAAAGTAGTCTATACCTAAATTGAAGGAAAAATACAAAGCATAGCATTAAATGTACAAAGTAAAATAAAAGGACATTACTAACACAATCACGGCGGAGCGCTCGCTCGCTTATAATAATAATCGTCAATAATAAATTTCATTAAAATGTAGATCTAGTTAAAAGCATTTTTTCTGATTAATTTTCAGTCGCGGCTCTCTCTTCTTTTTTTAATTGAATATCAGGCCACTTTGATGGCGCGTCGAGAGAAAGGGTTGAAAAAAGTTCACCCTCATTTGAATAAAATAACACCACTCGCACTTTGCATTTACGGAGATATTTGAAATTATATCTGAACTCTTTTTTGTTTAATTTTTTCGGTATTTATTTTATTTTTCCATCAGCCCGCCCTATCTAATTGAGTTAGGCCTCCGATTCGTGAATGTCGATCGAGTTTTAATTCAATTTATTTTTGTTTCTAATGGAGTTCAAAGATTTTTTGCGTTGTAATTTTAAATCATTGGCCTATTTGAATATTGATTATTTTCTCTTTAATTTTCTTTTATGTCAAAGGATAACTTTGTAATTGGAAGAATGTAAGATTTTAAATTGAATTGTAACTTTTACAAAGAAATTAAAATATGAATACAATTGGAAAACTAAAAAATTGGCAAGAAACGCGATGAATAATAATTAATTTTACTAACGAATTTTTTTTATTAATGTTTTATTTGTATATATTATATCGATAAGATTATAGTAGTATTACATTACTTATGTTGAAAACCAATGAGTTTAGTTACTAAAAATAATTATTTTTACTAAGAAAGCTCTTGCTCATGACAAATCTTATAAAATTGTCTACCAACATAACCTTAGTCACACCGTCGTGTCATTCGCACAAAGTATACAATTATAGAGCAACATATCCATTATTGTATTAGCGATACACGGTGTACAACAATGCCTACACACGGCTAGGCGCCACTTCAACAACACTTGTCGCGTGTAGCGGGATGCGAGCTTTTTGATACTTGCACCGATTTCCACTATTATCGCATTAATAAGATATCGTACGACAATGTAAGGACATTGTATTATAAACTATATTTAACTCAAAGAAGGATTAAAAACAGACGTGTAAAGAATAAAGAAAGATATCGGTATACAAATATTATTTTTTATTAAAACATAATATAAACATCCATTTCTGTTTTAGTTTCTTACACGGTTGTTATATTAATTACCATTTTGTAAGTCTGTTCCTTTTTTTCACTAGACCATTACAGTGTATGGAAGAAAGTTTAAGACTTTGGGAGAAAATGGAGTTTGGTATTTGTGGGTTATTTTAATTTAAACTGACTAAAATATAACTGTAGTCCCTTATTGATGCTGCACATTCGTAACAAGACTGTTCTGTCTTATTAATTACATTGGTGATTTTAAATAATTATACTTTTAAATTACGTTTGTATGTTTTTCGACTTAATGTCATGGGATGAAGTCATAGAATTAAATTTGTTATAAAATAAAGTATTTTTAGCTTAAGAGTAATAATATATAAACAATCTTTTTTTACTGCTACTGCTACAATTAAGCAAAACTAACGTCTATGATGAAATGTGTTAAAAATACTAAAGTACTAAAAAAGGTGGTTGCAGTACAGTAAGCAAGAGCGTTTAAGAGAGTGAGAAAAGCTCGCCGCCCGCCCGTTCGTTCTGAGGGCGGCTACTTTTGTCTTGCGCCGCGATTCAAAAACGAACAACTTGTGTCCTCTTTTTATATGCTCACACTGCTTTATAGCTGATTAAATTTTGTAATCTACGATTTATATTGCTAATTTTATAAAATGCTAAATCAACTTTGCATTTCAATGTTAGCGTAAATAACTGTACTTTTTATATTACAAATTTTAAATGAATGATTTGGGTATTATGAGACATATAGTTAATTTATGTTAGAAGTAAAATTAATGTATCAAGACTATTTGAATTGTGTTGATTACGTCACTTGTAAGTTTCCGTGTGTATGTTGTTATGATAAAACTCTTCGTAATAAGTTTAAAAAGTATACAAACAAATTTTCGATGTTCCGAGCTTAAGATTGACTGAGGGAGGCTCGAGAGGCCCTCGCAGGGTGTCCGGGGTGGGTCACTTGACACTCATTTAAGTAGCATATAATTCGGTTTATTTAGCCGAATTGAATCTCGGCGAAGGGTTGTAGCGGGGAAAAATACGTACTTTAAGGGCCGTTTCTTTTATCGAAATAAATTAGTTGATTTGAACTTCAGTAATGAATGTTAAGACTGGGGTTTATTTTTAATTAAATAAGTTTTAATAACATTGCTATATTTTTTGTGGTTGTTTAGATACTTATGATGTCCATGAAGTGAAAAAATATTGTTTCTGTTTTAAATTATGTAAAAAGACGTTTGTTGTTAACTAAAAGAAAATAGATTTACATAATGATCAGAATTGTTGTGACTACATCTGGTAATTTCTAACAGCGAAACGCTTCATTCGTTGCTAAAAACAAACAAAGCGTAGAACTTAGAACTAACGAAACCTAGAAGCTTAGGAAGGGTGATATGATTTTTCAAAATTAAATATGCCTAATGTACGCCTTTGTGTGGCGTGGGTGTGTAAATTTTATGAAGTATATAATTCAAGACTTCATAATTTAAGAATTAACATTAAGAAAATAATTTTTTCTTCAGTTTATATCGTATATACAAATTAAGACCCTTTTGTATGTTTTCGACGATCCATTAATGCAGTATTAAGAACTATCTTCTGCGCCAAAGGTTATGTTCCCATGCCGGGAATATAAGTCAATAAGTCTGGGTGTTGCTGACGTGGGACTAGTAGGCGTTGAGTAAAAAATATATGACCTGAAGTAAATATTTATTTTATTTTACCCAACTCAAATAAACAAATAAAATAAGCATTTTGCCACATATCCAACAAAATATTCGTTCTCAAAAAGTCAAAGTCAAAGTCAAAAGTATCTTTATTCAATTAGGCTACATAAAATAACACTGTTGAATCGTCATGGTATTACAAACAAAAAAAAAACGTTTTTTTGTAGAGCGCTAAACGCATTGGCGCGCATTATTCAAATTCATCCCTTAACATTTTATCATGGCAACAATCAAAACCCAGCCGCAAGTTTAATTATGCAAACATCAAGCCGTTGCCAGATTTCTCATTAGAACCAAGATAATGACGGCGTACACTGTCGCAAAATTAGATAGCAAGCACGCACCCAAACAGATATACGCGGCACATTAACATAAACCGAATTTGCATGTAAATTACATTTTACAGCGTCTTAATTAAAACATTTTGGCATTATAAATGATCAAGGGAGGTGGGTGTATTCCTGGCCTTATCTCCCTCTCGCTAGTAGTAATAGTTTATACAGTTCGAATTATTCTTTATTTGCTTGGTTAGACGTAGAAACTACGGTTTCGTGAAACTGCAATCTATTTGGAAAATTGCAGCTAATTTGAGGTGCTCAAAGATAACCTAAAATTTTTATTTCAATAATAATTTGGAGTAAAACTCGAAGTACTTACATCTCTTACGTAAGTAGCCTCATCTTTATAAAGCTCAATTGAATTATGCACTGCAATTTACATGTTACGAGTATTTTAAGAAAAGAAAATCTCTGCCCTCTCAAGGGGTGTGAGCGTGATATTAACAAAAAGCTCTTTAAATAATTTGGCAATTAGGGGTAACATTAAATTTGCATAATTGTGTAAGTTGTACACTGTTTATGTTTTCACAATAGGATTTATCTATTAAAGTGAGGCGAGTTTGTATAACCGTTAAAATTAATGTTGCTTATAAAGTCTATAGTATTCTGCATATTTTGGGTCATTATTTTAGACCAGACTAATGTTTCTTTCTCGAGTATGAAAAAGTCAAGCTTTTCAGGGAACAGATTTATTTTTAAATGTTCATCCGAGTGTTGGTTTATCAAATGACCTTACTCTTGCTATTTTTTAGTTCTTTCTCTTGAAAAGATTTTTAACAATATTTAATCTGTAATAAGGTTTGCTTTCCTTATATGAAATAAATAACAAAACTTATATTTTGTTGGATATTTTATTTGATGATCTACGTTGTCATTGAGTAACATAATGTTTATATGAGAATTGGAAAAATACGTCATCCATACTAATATTATAAATGCGAAAGTAATTCTGTCTGTCTGTCTCTTTCCATCACGCTAAAACTACTGAACCGATTAAAACGAAATTTGGTACACAGGTGTTCTAGAGCCTAAGAAAGAACAAGGGCTACTTTTTTTACGGGAAAATACGGTTAAAAGGGGGTCCACGCGGACGGAGTCGTGGGCAGCAGCTAGTACTTCATATAATTAAACACGGTAACTAGGGGTCGTATTTTGAAGCTCCTTTTTACATATGATAGCTACATTTATGACAGGTGGTATAAGTTATTTCCCATAGCGCTTAAGAACCTAGTTTTTGGAATGCGATGTGCCTGTTTAAAACATCAGTGAAATTAAAATCCAACAGAATTCCGTTTTCATTTAATAAGGATATATTTTCTTTTAACATTACATCTTGTAAAAGAGCATTATAGATAATCACGTATCTATCACTTGTATTAATATGTTTCTTATATAAACGTATACTGAAAGTATAATATATGCAAAAGCAGGATTTTTGTAAAACATGTTGATTAAAAAAACTTCTTGACACAATTTCGTTTCTAAACGTGTATTGTTCCAACAGACAGCATTCAGAATTAGTTATGAAGAACTAAAGACAACCGTCTTTGTATACAAAGAGTCGCCGCAGGCTACGCATAGTCTAAGTAAAACAATGTTCACAAGAAAGTACTTCAAAAAATAATGAACCCGTTCTTCCCCGAGTAATAACAAAAATTATCAACAATAACCCTTCTGTAAAGTATGATCTCGAAAATAATGACACGAAACTCTTATTTCACACAATTACGACTATCTGAATGTGACACGACGCAGTGTAGGTAGTAGCAAAGTTGCAGTACTAGGTGTGCGTCACAGAGTAGAAAACTTTCAAGAAGAACACGCTTTGTACTGGCAGTGAGCTAGTCGGTAGCCTGTATCTCTTTTACGTATGACAAATAAAAGAACTCGATGTAGACGCTAAGCCGGAGTTGCATGTAGAAAAATAGTGAAATACGGACGCCTAGTGTCAAGTGTAAATCGCCTTGTTAATTTCGCAGACCCTGCGGCGAATTTCGCCGAGGACGCATTGTGTATGCCGGCTTTATGTCGCGTCTTCCCGTTGTCTGTACACGGTTTTAATTGCGCGCGTCATTGGCGCGCTTTTTGAAAAAAAGAATGACGTGTAATTAACGCGGGAATATGGAACGTGACAACGCGCGTTTTGAGGGAGTGTTTTTTTATTTTTTTAATTAGGCAAGGGAAGGGTTTTATTGGTGAACGCCGTTTCGTTTTAACTTTAACAAACAACATTTATAAACAAAATTAATTCAGTAATATTAACACAAATATTTACCGTTTTAAGTAGGTATGTTTCCGAATTGAGTGTAATAAAATTGTGTAATGTAATTGGGCTGCTATTTCTATTGTAATATTTTCATGGTTTTAAAAAATGAATCAAGGATTCGTTAAACATTAAACGCTATTAATATGGGATGTACATTCATTATACTACGCGTTTGTTGATAAATAAAAACATTTTTTCAGGACAATGACTGGTCAAAATGGCGATGATACATGATCCTCGTTTCGCTGCTGCTCGTGTATTTTTTATTATTAAAAAATCACATTAACAGCCTTCATTGGGGCGGCGATAAATAATGCTCTCCTTATTCAAATTTTTTGTTTTTGTTCAGCCCCTGTGCGTTATAAATGAGCTTATTTGGAAACGGCCGAATGATAGGGCGAGATAACATTGCTGTTATGACGATATGTCACATCTATACAATATATATCGCGAGCACCTGAACCACGATCATATATACACCCGAGGGGACAAAGTTATGCGATCGAAATGATATGAATTATGAAAATTTTTTAAATTAATGTTGACGTTCTAAACACAAATAAATAACCGTTTTTTGATAGAACAAATTTGTCAACAATATTTTTTTTTTAATTTTGAATTTTAGAAGACTAGCCGTTCCCCGTAGTTTTAACCGCATGGTTCTCGTTCCCAGGGCAATATTGGGATATAAAGTATCCTATGTACTAATCCGGGGTGTCACCTATTTACATACCAAATTTCAACTAAACCAGTCCAGTCGTTTTGCGTGCAAGAATAACAAACATACATTCATACATTTCTACATTCAAGTGAGACTGTAACCTCTAGAAAGAGGAAGTTTCTATATCCTCATAGAAAAACCGTATCGGAACTTCAACGTTACATCAATTTGTCATACTACTAAGTAGATTTAACGATCTTCTTCAGTTAAGTGTAGTCAATTTCGCGACCTTATATTTGTTATCTTGATAGACTTTAATATGCACGCTATAATGCATTTGGCGAGACGAGGATGTCTGTCTCCTCAATGTTGAATTGTAGTTTAATTGTTTTGTTGAATAACAACAAGATTACGATTAGACGACCGCTTGGCGCAGTGGTAACACAACTGCTTTCTGCGCGATTGGTCGTGGGTTCGATTCCCACACCGGAAAAATATATTTGTAATTTACATTTGTATGTTTCTGGGGTCTGGGTGTTGCTATGTATTGTATGTATGTATTTACAAAAGAAAAGTATGTATATGTAATTTATTCCGTTATCTAGTTGCCATAACACAAGCTTCGGCTTAGCTTGGAACTAGATGGC
>DWAJ01001589.1:0-21497 GCA_018238005.1 Eurema mandarina | reverse complement strand
GCCGCCGGCGCCTGGCGGGCCTGCGGACGATTGTTTCGTGCGTCCTCAGCAGGTCCGCCCCCCGAAAGGGTGCGCGACGGAACACCGGTGGGTTTTAGTCGGTAGGGCCCTTCTGGCGAGTCCGACATAACCGCCTCCTTCTCCCCCGAGGAGGTCGCGGTATCCGTAAGAGGATTTCCCCCCGTCAAAAAAAAACAAAAAAAGGTATAAGAGAAAGAAAAACGTATGTTATATTTAGTGAATAGATAGAAAGGATCATAAACGAGTAATATATAGGTGATTTAGCAAAATATATTAAAGAGAACTAAAAAACAATTTAAAAATTTACAGTTTAGTTTTGTTATCTAAATACAATGTGATGTCGGTTTCAAGATAATGTTCACAGACAAACTATATTTTTTTAAGAAAATGTTGACATAATTTTGTAAAATTTAAAGAGTCTTAATCCATTAATAACATGAAATAAAGTGGGTAGCTATAACCACCTTTAGCACATAACCTTTATTGAATTAACGTCGAAGCCTACGCATATTCACCGCAAAAGAACATACGAAAACAAAAATAACACGAAAATCCCTTCAAGGCTTTGTATAAAATAATCCGTAATCAATCAAATGATGTATATCCATTATCTTAAAGCCCAAGTAATGGTACATCATCAGAGATGTCATTGCGTTATGTTTGATGAGCGGGTGTGCCGCAAGGCTGAGTTTTCACCCCTTTCTTTATCTCCCCTGTATTGCTTTCTTAATCAGCACTACATACTATAAGCGAAAGTCGTTTTCTCTGTTCGTATATCCCTATGTAATGCTTAAATCTTTAAAACTACGCAAGAAGCAAGCCAAGGATGGCCTGTATGTATAATACCTGTATAATAAGCAGGGGCGGGTCGCTAATGATTTTATATATAGCCTTGTCATTTTTCAATTTAATTAAATCGGGCCAGAACAACAGAGATATTAACCGAGAAAGCGACTTTGTTTTATATATGTATCAAAAGCCTTTACATACATATGTGTTTATCACTGTATAGTGATAACACAACTAGTTGTGTTATAGCACAAAGCATAATAAAGTATCCATACTAATATTATAAATGTTAAAGTCTTTCTGTCTGTATGTTTGTC
Organism: Eurema mandarina; assembly: GCA_018238005.1. Classification (NCBI taxonomy): domain Eukaryota; kingdom Metazoa; phylum Arthropoda; class Insecta; order Lepidoptera; family Pieridae; genus Eurema; species Eurema mandarina. The sequence goes on along the minus strand of DWAJ01001589.1, from coordinate 20,370 downwards.
TTTCTTTCACGGCAAAACGGAGCGACGTATTGACGTGATTTTTTAAATGAAGATAGTTGAAGCAATGGAGAGTAACATAAGCTACTTTTTGCCCTTTTCTAGCCTCCCACTTCCCTAAAATAGGGGGTGGAAGTTTGTGTGGAACATCCCGCAATTTTTAATGTAGGTAAAATTGGTATGAAGACTATTTATGACTACGAAAGGGAACCGTCCTACCCCGAATTTAACGCGAGAGAAGTCACTGGCAAAGCTAGTATTTCACAAACTCATTGTAATATAATTTCATACAACGAACGTGGACTTACCCCCAAGTCATGTTTTCATCAATATCAAAGATTAGATTTGACGTCATGATGCCACATTATGAGTGATGAATAGGCTTCGTAATTCCGCGAGTAGGTGCGCCTCTGAGTAATTTGATGTCAGTGATAAACTTTGCTTTGTTTATCCATTAACGTGTAACATACATATCTATAAAAACATTATAGAGAAGAAGATTTTGTTTGTTTGAAAGCGTTTATCTCCGGAATTAACTGGTACGAATGTAACGAAATATTTTACTATTGCGAAGCTACACTATAACTCTAATAAGGTTTTTTTTGACGGGGGATATTTTTTTATATAAACAAAGAAAAGTATTATAAAGTATATTCTACATACTAGATTTTTCTGGATGTAATGCTTTTAGACCAAACAAGAAGCATCGGCTTTTAAAGAAACATTAAAATCGGTTCATCCAACCTGAAGTGCCGAAGTTACCTTAGTAAGTTAAACACCATAAAAAAGCACTCGAGTTGAGAACGTACTCTTTGTTTAAGTCGGATAAAATGTCTAAAATATGACTACCGAATCTTTATAGAGTCGTTTGTAGGATTGTGAAATCTCGTAGCGGTTGTAGAGAGCGTCGTGCTACGAGCTAATGTAGCACTATCGTAGCACTCAGCGTAGTCAAAATTTAAAAGCCGTACGTAAAACACATGCTCTTTTACAAGTGGGTTCGATTCTTTTAATGATGCGTTTTCGAGTTCGAAATTTAAAATGTGAAGAGGCTTCGAATTCAAGGACTTAAAGTATACAAAAGAGACTCTAAAAACAAATGCGTAAAGAAAGAGAATGCTTTAAAATGACGTAATTTAAAAGCTTACTTTGAGACACTAAAATAAAATAATGTTGGTAATAACTTATATTGGCAAATCATATTTTCTTTACCATTCATCAGTGGCTGTACTTGTAGCTTGGTAAAAAGCTGATCAAGTTACAAATCATGGTCTTACTCTAAAATTCCATAAAAAAGTGTTGTAACAATCATATTGTTACCAATTTTCAAAATACGAGAAACATCACTATTCAGTTTGCACATTGTTTCTAAATATTACATATCTATAATTATCAATATATAATTTAAAAGTACACATCGACTTGAAAAAGGAATTTAATAAACACTCTGTACAAGCTCCAAAACTGAGTTCCCTGAATTTCGACCAGCAGTTCATTATGATCAGAAATTGGAACATCCATACAAGTAACTTTTCCGATGAAAGCATGAACACGGTCCAACGTGCCGCTGACCCGGTCAACGGATACGGCTATTACACGGTACATGGAACGAGAATTATGAATTAACAATGACAGCTCTTTTATATTGAAGCTATTTAAATAAGCAGGTAATGCGAAGAGATTTTCTCTATTTAAAATAAACGGACTCGCAAATATCCATTAAAAATTTTAATGTTAAAATATGGTTATTTTGTAAACTAGGTAGGCCCAGGATTTCTTCTGACATAGTAATTAAAACCATAAAAGACGAATCTTCGGAACCGGTGCTAAATGTTTGACCATGACGATTAAAAATGTCACTTTATGTAGCCTAGTTGAGTAAAGATACGTTTGACGGTTATAGTTTAATATAAGTGGGGACTATCCTTATAGTCCTAAGATAACTTTAACGAGATAGCTATTAGGTTCTTTGTATATTACGATGTGATGGTCCAATAATTTAATATGTACCTACTAGCCGCCTTTTGTTCCCGTATCAATAACGGATAAAAAGTATCCTATATATTACAATCAGGTCTAATCTACCTTTACCCTAAATTTCAGCCAAATCCGTTCAATATTATTAGGGAGATCAACGAACATACAATTTCACAAACTTTGGCGTTTATAATTTTAGCAGGATATGTATAAATGTTTCAGTTGTACGTAACCCTACAATTGCGTAAACGAGTTTTACGCAATTGTTCGTAAAAGACGTATATAGAACTTCTGTATGTACTCAATACAGAAATTTCAAGGCAACAGCCGTAAAATGAAACAAAGACAACAATAAAATGTAATCTCGCTTTGATACGGCTGATGGTTATAATAAAACCTATGTAGTAAATTATATCTCATCAAAAACATTTATGTGAAATGCTTCATGCCAAGTGCTTCTACTTCATGTTTGAGATCTTTTGGGTGCTAAGTGCCCATAGGTCAAAATTCAGGTTTTGTAGTTTCTTTTTTTGTTTTGTAATTGTTAATCTATTTATCGAAAATAGATCCAGATTATATGTCAATATCTTTCATATAACAGCCCTCACACTAAAAATAGTGTTTAAAAAGGGGTGTAGTATTATACACATGATTGCGTTTTCGCCATTCGCTTTCTTCGAACTCGTCTGGACAGCGGATACGCTGTCATGTGTCTGAATTTAATGTAGCTACGGTGTAAAATTTACAAGCGTATAACGTCATTTTATATGAGAAAATCAAGTTTGTACCTATACATATATATAGTTTGACTCGCATTTATGCATGTTTTATACGGTGAACCTTTCTCTTGAATCACTGTATCTGATAAAAAACCGCATGAAAATCGGTTGCGTACTTTTAATGATTTAAGCATACAGTGTTAGACAGAAGAAAGCGGCTTTGTTTCATACTATGTAATGATTAACTACAAGATTGTTTAAATCAATCAAGCTATTTGTATTCCGTGTGCCGATTGGTTTACATTTAGAAAGTTAGTAGTCACCTAAGTTTATATTATATACGCATCCTCAAATGCAATTTATCGTTTTCAAACTCAACATTTCCACACTCGACCAGATAAATAGAGAAAAAATCAGAAAACATAAAAATATATCGCAATAAAACACTGGGTACGATCGTCCCAATTCCAGTGGATCGGCCGTTTGGGTGTTAAGGACGGCGTTATGCCAAATTGACTCATAAATAAATATTAATATGATTTAACATCGCGTATATAGGTTTAGTATTCGGGACTTTATTACCAAGTTGGTCGCCAGTTTACGATATGGGATTATGCTTTTAAATCGCAAATTTAATACACGTTTGATGCGAGGGTTGTATGAGATCGGTTTACCAAGTTTTATTTTTATAAATATAAATATGGCTGTTATTTTACACATATTTGCTTACATATAAATGGTGTAATAAATGACTTGCTTAGTCTTTACCAGTATTGTTGTAACACGAAGTTTTTTAAATAATTTACAATACATTTTTCATATGGCTACTATTTTATTTTTAAAAAATTAATATTCTTACGCGGCTATCTCAAAAATCATATCCCATTTAAGTTTTTGCATCAAAAAAATTATCAAAGACGGTTTTAATGAGTATTTGATTATTATGACATTTAATCAATTAATCTATCAACTCAATCTATTCTCATCCACCGCTGGACGTAGGCCTCATTTAGGGGGCGCCAAAGCTCCCGGTCCTCTGCCTCATTATGACATTAAAAATATCAAAAACATTAATAAAACCAACCATGGGTTGAATATCTTAGTTAAAATACACACAATTAACTCATAAAACTTTTTTATGTAACAATAAATAAATGACCAAAATGTTATAAAATTAGACAAGGTCTGTTTTAAATTTCTTTTAAATACATACAGTAGTATAGTTTCAAAGCTCATTCGACGCAAATAATACAATCAAATCTTTCCTATATATGACATTAGTACAAAAATATTAGATTATTAAAAACTTAGGCTATTTTTGAAACAACTGTCATTTAAATTGGCTTTTATGAATAAGTAACAGTCACGAAACGCCCAAGTTGTTCCAGTTAAATCAATTAATGCTAGTTTCTCAACTCGACTAGTTCTTTGGAAGTTTTCTTAAGAGTCGTTGAGTCTTCTACGGACTTATAGACTCGTAATACTATTTTCTACGCTATTGTTCTCAAGACAAAGGTGTTTCGACTTGAATTGTTTACGTATAACGTTTTTACTGCATTCAAATGGAAGTATGAGTGGAATATGTGACTTGTTGTTTTCTTTTATTCTGAGATATGAAAGAGTGTTTTAAAATAATTAAAGTTCCTTTATCTTTAAACTGTGTTATGTTGTCTGTTGTATGGATATTGATTGATTAGGACAGAAATGTTCACAATTTGCTTTCTATAAAACGAAAAATCATACACGTTTTAAAACAAAAAAAAACAATATTATTCAATATAAAATAAATGTAATAATTGTTGTATGTTAATGTGTAGATTCATTAAGCTAGACTTTAAATAAATTATGTGAAAGTAAAACTCGAACGCTAGAAAAATACAGTACAATATATACAGATATTTTGTGAATACAAATTATGGTAAAAGTATTACCATACAAATGCAAAAGATAAAATACCCTACCGCATACCGCTATCCCGTTTACCGTAATATGATGGGTCAAGGAATCCCTGGACATCGCAATATCCATTGCTCGTCGTAAATAACGAGTTCTGTAAATATTACATCGACACGAGGCAATCTACTTGGAACATTATATTAAGTGTTATTGCTTTTCGGTCGTATGATTATGGGACGAGGGTACTTGAATATTATGTATGGAGTGATATTGGGTTTGTTGGTCTTTAATAATGGATAGAAAATTGGAAAGGAATAATTGTTTTCTTGAGTCTTAAAGTAAGAAGTAACTGTCCACTCTGTGTTGTTGTAGATTTTTAGGTTTTGCCTATAAATTAAAACTGTTAATTTTATTTACTTTACTAGATATGTCAAATGCGAGGGCTAAAGTTTTTAAGAAATTCATACTGAATTATGTAATAAAAAGTTTAAGATGGGGATCCAAGTGCACATAAGTCAAAATTAAAATACTACATCTTATCTAACATGTTATAAAGATAACAATATAGCTATACCTAAATATATCTTGATTTGTTAAATAAAAAATATCTCATATATAAATATATATAAAAGAAAGTCGTGTTAGTTACACCATTTATAACTCGATAACGGCTCAACTGATTTGGCTGAAAATTGGTTTGGATGTAGTTTAGAACCAGGAGAAGGACATATTATGATACTTTTTATCCAGTTTCCGGGGGAATATTTTTTTTTATGAAAGTTAACGCGGATGGAGTCACGGGCAACAGCTAGTTATATATAAAACATATTTAAAACAGTGACAATATTTAAAAACAGTTCTTCATTAATAAATCATTATAAATAATTTCATTATCACAGGTAATAAAGCTCTCTTCATAATCTGGTTAATTTCAACCTATTTGCTATTTTATCTGTGGTATACATATCTTGAATAGTTCATTTAATTCATAGACACCAGTTTAATAAAAAGTTCATACAGGTACCATTAGTACGACGTATTCAACTCTTGGAGTTTTTAGTCACTTCTATATGTAAACGTTATGGCGCTAACTTTTAATTAACATCCGATTCGTATTTCGTTTAAAAAATACTCTTTTTCAGCGCTAAATTAAACTGAACTTGTTTAGAAATCAGTTGCAACGGCAATGCAAATTGGAATTCGCTTTTAAAGTATCATTTTGTCACTATTTATAGGCTTCGACATTACAAAGTTTAATTAGATGTTAAAGTCTTTACATTATACCTCTTTCGAAACACTGGAGAACTTTATTCCATTTTGTATTGTTCAGGTTGAATAAATATATAAATATTTGACTTTGAAACTGCCTCTGACTTTTACCTTGACTTTAATTTTGACCGTGACTTTGACTTTAAACTGAATGTTGACTTTGACAACGCATTCGTCACTCGTACCTATAACACTGTTTATTGGTCGACGACGTACTTTATCATCAGGAGAACTTCAGTACCCAACATAACATTTAGAATGAAAATAGTTCCACTAACTGGACTTACTTGACTCAACCTATAAGCACAGTATCTACCAGACAACCTGAGTGGTATTTAAACTTAAGAGGAGCGCTCAAAGGCTGGATGCTTACTACATAATATCCACTAATTTCAGAACGCTATTAACCACGACAGTTCGAGCTCTTTCATCATGATCGCGTCCAAAATTGAAATTTCTGACGCAAAAAGTAAATAACTTGTCAACGTGATCAAAGAAACAAATTAAAAAGCGACAGAATAGAACCTTCGGCTAACAAAGGCTTGTTGGGAGAGCAAAGGTTGAACGATAAATCAATGTTTAGTGAAACTGTTTATTGTATAACTCGTGATTTACGCTGTTTTTTGCCTGTCAACGTCCGCGACAGCTAATGGGCGATTAGAACATTTATTTCGATGGTTTTCATGTTTTTCTATATAAAATTGTATACAGTCTGTTACAAAAAATGTGTCTAAGCCTGAAGGGTAATATTGTCTACCTAAAAACCTTTTTGAATATAATAAAATAAAAAATCTATATCTAAAAATAATAACGCAATAAACTTTTTAAGATAACGTGTCTAGTGAAAAATTTACACAAATTCAAGGAAATTCACAAACGCTGGCAGCTCGTAGACTCTATAGACCCTATAGAGCACATGAACGCGAGACGATGTTGCCATTTGGAAAAATTAATAATGTTATTTTTTTCAAAAACAAAGCAAAATAAGGACCTACTACCGGTATATAGTAAGAGGTTTTCGGATCGGATACTTGTTTTGTCACACTGTATATGCAATAGTGAAGTTTGTTTTTGAGACTACACATTTTTCATATTAAAACTGGAATAACTTTTGTTTATAATTTCCAACTACTAATTTATCAATAAGTGGCGTTACATTTCAGAATAACATTAGCTACCTATGTTACAGAATCTCTAACGTAAATTACTCTATACATATTCATTTAAACACCGTATAAACGAAATATGATTCAAAACCACACTGTCCCTACATGAGCGATTGAAATTCCAACCTCGCGCTGTAAAATTCAGCTCCTTATATATAAAAGTTTGAAGCTCACAAAAGCATTGTGAGAACGAACAGATTTTGATTGCGAGAGAAAAACGATCAAACGCTATGGCTAGATGAAAATTCGTGAACAAACTCGCGTATCCTGATTGCGGGGGAAATTTTGAGATTCACTCAACTATAAGCGGAGTATGAAATTGTAATGCGGCTATGTTAAATTGTATGCTTTTTGTTTTTCGAATGGTACAGATGCGGACTAAAATGGAGACTTCTGAATTTGGGCGGTTTATAAGGAAGAAATAAACTTAATGATTGTCAATATTAAAGCTATTTTGAATTAAGAAAATATCGATTCTTTATTTTAAACTAAAAGTCATTTTCGACCTCTTACACAATTTCTTCAATTAACAAATAAAATTGAAGTCTAAATTAATTTACCATCAATACGTCCGAAAAATTTTTCAGTCTACAAGTAAACAATTAGACCTTCTTCAATCATAGCATTTTATTTCCAAAAAGGATCGAGCAATTTGTCAGAATTGACTTTGTGATTAACAAGGCCTTTCTAATAAGCGTCAGAATTTGTCAAACTTGACGCAGACCCCTCGGAGACAGATAAGTACGGTTCTAATCAAAATGTGTCAATTACAAGCGAAATTTGCCGCCATTTTGACGACGGAAATAAGATGTCAGGTATTGTTTGTCATTTTGTGTTAATTTAAATGTTTTGGTTTGTGTGCCTTGAGAAACGTTATGATTATAATTCGCCCTTATTTAATATTATTTCATACTTGATTCAATATTCCTGTCATTAATGAGTATATGACAAGCGTGAGTCGGACTTACCCACCGATGGTTCCGTATTTAAGGTTTTTTTGATATAAAATATTTAATTTAATGTTTTAATGTTTTATTTTAAGATTTTTCTTTGTTTGTGACCTACAATGCTTCTTTGTTGTGATGGCTAAACGTGATTTAATAAATCTACGTGATTTTTTTTTGGCACGGAACTCTGAGAAAAATACATAGACGTATTATAGCGCATAGACTGATAGTCTTTAATTATATATAATCTATCCGTCGTAAGTGAAGCCAAGATGTGTAAAATTTGAAATCTACGAAAAACATGCGAATTTTGATGTAATACACTGCGACGACGATCTATGTAGTTAGACAAAATTGTCTAGGTTGAAATGGCTTCACTTTCCGTGCTCATACTGCGTTTCTAAGTGTTATTCTATGACTATAACAAATAAGAATGTGCTACAACATGTTTCAAGACATTCAATTTAATACATGAAACTTGGTTTCCACTTCTAATTACAATTATACTAAGAAGTTTCTAGACTTGTACTGTATTCACGAAACACTTACAATAACGTGAACGTGGTTCTGTTCAAAGTTTTCTGTCACATGTTAATTTTAGCAAGAAATTTTGTTACGTATTAAATATGATTTTAAGAGTGCTTTGAAAATTAAACTATGCTGTAACAGAGAACGAAGTAATCTGTAATGGCATCTTATTAAATATCTCGTTGGATTTCGTTCCCTTTAATTCTTTTTTGTCATGTTATACTTTTGGTTTGGACCAAACAATGAAATATTAAAACCAGGAGGAGTTAACAATTTTAAATACATCAATAATCTTCTCCTTTCCATAGACAGATATCGCATTCGCTAAGCGTTTTCCACGTTAAAGAAATAAATAAGCATTCAGACTACCAAAATTCATCAATTTAAGCTCAGCAATTTAGGAGTGACAATATTGAGATAGTTAAGTATAAAATCACTTACTATTGTCGCCAAAACCACCGCAAGGAAGATTAGACCCCGCGCCATTTTGTCAAATTCTATCCAAAGACATTACTGTCACGCGTTAGGTCATTGTCCTGAAACAAGAAAAACACTTTATTGTTTATGTCATCTATTTAAATTCTTAGTCTATATTAATTAGTACTATATGGAATAGCTAGCAAAATAGAACACTAGCTGACCCGTGCCCACTTCCTTGGGCATAATTCTTTTTTATTTTTGTAACTTAAATAAAAAATTTACACATATGCTGTTGATGACTTTTTTGTAGGCATTTTCAAGCTCCTTATTTTCTAGAACTTAAAAATATGTATTTCATAGTTAGCGTTCGTAAGAATCGCATTCATTCGACCGTTTTCATCGACTGTAAAAGCCTTTTTAATTTTTTATATACCCTATGACACTCAGTAATAAAGCGGCTTTCTATTGGTGAAAGAATTTTTAAAATCGGTTCAGTAGATCTCGAAATTACAAACACCCAACTTTACTTCTTTATAATTTATTTATTATTTATTTCACACTTTGTTACATTATACAAAATTAACATTTTATTGGATACAACATTTGTAACGGGCGGCCTTATCACTTACGAGTGATCTCTTCCAGGCAACCCGTTATAAGGAGAAAAAGAAGAAATATTAATCTGACGGCGATATGCAACTGGTATGATAACATATAATATTAGTCTATACTAATATCTATCTATTATTCCTCAAGATTTAATAAATATACACCTTATTCCAAATAGAATACTTTAAGCACAACTGAACGAAAATTGTTGCGTATAGAAATATATTTTTTACATTTGTTACTGCAATCCTGTTGTACAAACGTGACAGAGAAACAATATGAAACGCTTCGATGTAGGCAAATATCGAGAACGATTTATTGCTTTGTTTAGTTTCGTTTGGGAGCTGTGTTCGGATTTAAATTTTGATTTTAACACGAAGACACATTACGGTTTTGAAAATAACTATTAAAAGGTTGGCAAACCACTCCAGAGCAGGCTCTGTGAGTGTTGATGGGCGGCGATGACCACTTTCCATCAGGTGGCTCGCCTGATCGTTTGCCCCTTATGTAAAAAACCCTTTTTATCTTTGAAACTACGCAATTGATTCCCATGCGGTATAATTTATTTTCCATAAAAAAATACCCAGGCTCCCAAGATTGTTAAAACTGTGTCAGGAGCCTGTTACATCCAAATCATGACACATAATACATCCACCATATATGCGAGCGAAGCTAGACCGGGTCACTAGTTAGTAAATGAATCCTAACCATATTTGTTTAAGTATTAAGAACCTATATACCAAACCCACGACCTTCTAAGTATCGACGAACAATTCAGAGCGGGAATATAAAACTCGGAGTAATGTAGCAAGCGAAATGGTGTTAAACACGCGATCAAATCACGCGAGCCGTTTGTATCTTAGAAGATATATGAAGATAATCGCCTTTTTCAAGCTCTGCTAAGAGATTTGAAGGTTGTTAGAAGTAGAAACGTTTAAATAGTGATAGATGAAGATGATGAAACAGTCTAAAAGAGGTATGAGCTAGTATTTGTTTATTTCTGTTATAATAAACATGGTATAAAACAAAGTCGCTTCGTCGTGGTCCATATGTATGCTTAAACCTTTAAAACTAATCTACTAAATAGAATAATTCAAGGGGAAATTTTCTTTGTACAATACATGCATAATGCGAGCAAATCCGGACCGGGTCCGCTTTGAGTACATACAACTTCAAGAATATAGCATCGACCATTTTCCCGTAAAAAAATCGCAGTCTTCAAGTGAATTATTTTATTCTAATTGCTAATACTAGTACTCGATAGTATCCGATCTGAACAGACTTCAATGTATTTTTTTTAATTATATGAGGTACGACGATGGTTCTTAAACAGAAGAATTGTAGGAGTAGAGTATAGGCAACGAGGTTACAGGTAGTATAGGCAACGGGGATAAAGCTAGTATACCATAAACATGTCTATTACTTTCTTTCCACTTTTTTCTTGTCTTGGTAAAGTCTTTAGTACTGTGTGGGAATTTGTCATTTTCTTAAGACCGGTAACGATTCGCGAGTCTCTCAGTTTTGCTACAATCCATATAGGTGGTAGCTAACCACCAAAGTACATTTAAGCAGCCCACTGTGACGTAAATAATATTTTACTTCTATGCACGTGAGAAGACAATCCGAAATGACCAGCTGAGAAATTTTCAGAAAACACGGGCTATTTCCGTCTGCACGTAGTATTAGATTGGGTGCTTTCAAAGCAACGTTGAAAATATAACGGTAGCAAACATTGTATTTCTGAAATACAAGAAACAGAAATACCGGGACTTTACCGTTAACTGTATAAGCCTTCTAATACTATAAACGCGAATGTTTATGAGGATATATTTTCATATTATGATTTTTGTTCTTTCACGCTAAAGCTACGTAATGTATTTGTCTTAAGTTAAGGAAGGACATTTAGCCCAGTTTTAACACGAGAATTAATATAAAACGAGCACAAACCTATTGATGTAAAGTTTAAATCCATTAAAACAGTTAATATTTAATTAGTGTTAAAATATCTACCTAATATAGTAAAACCAGCATCAAGTTTTATGTAAGTGATAATGGATGTATAGACACAAATCTAAGGAATTAATTTTTGTATACTCTTACTAAACGATTTCTTTAAATATATTATAGTGGCACTTACTTCCTTATAACTAAGGGTCATGATAAACGATGGTTTCATTTTTTAGGATTCTATGTAAGTTTTATCCTTGGCCGTTTGTGTTATGAATTAATGATTATTTTTTTACAAATACAATGCTAAAAACTCCAGATAGTAAAAGGTACCCAAGCTTTAAAAAGGAGAAAACATATGCTTTGATGTCTCTGAAGAAAAAAGCGTTAGTAAATAATAAATAAATAAATATTTTCAGGACATTTATAGTATATACACAGCGTCAGCTAGATCCAAGCTAAGCCGAAGCTTATGTTACGGCAACTAGATAATTAAATTACATATACATACTTTTCTTTTGTAAATGCATACATACAATAAAAAGTAACACCCAGACCCCAGAAAAATACAAATGTAAATTACAAATATATTTTTCCGGTGTGGAAATCGAACTTACGACCCTTTGCGCAGAAAGCAGTTGTGCTACCACTGCGCCAAGCGGTCGTTAGTAAAGAATGATAATAGAATTACGGTACACTATATTTTTGCAAAAAAAGTTGAACCAACACACGGTCTACAAACAAGTGGTATAATAAACAAATTCGATTATCCAGATACGAAAGATAAGCATTAATGGACGATAAATTGCAAATGGCGGAGTTATGTTAATTTCGAGTGAGCTATAAAGCTCAACGCTTATCACCTGTTCTGATAACTTGTTGATAACATGTTAGCCGACATTACGATGATAATGTCAATATTACTAGGGCCTTATAGTTTCAGTATAATTCATAATTTGACTGAATTATTTTTTTCAATTGTTTGTACTAAATTTGAATTGCAATGATGCTACATCGATTTGGATTGGCTGGTTCGAAGTGGTAGCAACTTCTCATAACTTGAGCCATATTTTGTTAGCTATTTTAATGTATTCCCCAGGTTATACCTTCGCTCTTTTAACTATTAACTGGTGCTTCAAGAAGACAGCTTACATCTTTCTGAAAGACCGGCAACCTCCTCCAGAGCTGTCAAGTTTCCATAAAAAATAAAAGAAAATATAAAAAAGCCCCCACATAAAAATATATAATATATTAAATGTGGGTAGATGTGTTTGATAAAGTGATTAACTCCCTATATTAATACATAAGCTTAATATAAAAATTGGTTGCAGTCAATACCCCTTCCTTTTTAACTCCATTCTTCCCGATATCAATTTTATACTGTATACGAGGCAAGACAAAATAATTTATTTACAAAGGCACAAAAAGAGCAGAATTGGTCCGAGCCACGGAACTCTTTGTGTAACGAACGAAATAATTAAACGCGCTGAGAATAAAGAAAAATAAAATTGAAACTTTACATTTTACAACGAAACCTAAATGGTGTGAGGGTGGTTGTTTCGCATCGACTGACTTGATGGAATCGGCAGATAAATGTTTTTTTACCACGCAATTACTATTACTAAGTATTTTTGTTAGGTTGTAATGGGTTGGTTAAAGTAGTGATGCCACAGGAAACGTCAGGCACCAATTAATGTTTCCTCGTCAGGAATGCAACGATTTTGGGCATCTGCCTTTCTATTTCCATAAGACTGAGTTTTTAAAAACTTTTTTTTTGCTTTTTAATTTCTTTTATTGGCAAGAATTCGTATAGAATTGTGAATTGTAAGACACATTTTGATTATGCGCCATGCCACCGGTTTTTTAAAGTTTTTAATGAAATACATATAACGCTAACTTCTGGAAATTATTTTTCGCAAATTTATACATTTCTTTACTTTACATACATGTAACCAATTGTCTATGTTACGGTGTATGTTACAGGTTAGAGTTACATACACCGACAATGCGGCGTCGTGATTGATCGAAGTTATTGACAGCTCTCAATATGTATACCGAGTCTGACTCACGAGTAGCTGTCATTGTTAGTGAACGCTCCTAGAGTAATAGTTAGGTCGGTTATTCATACTTTATCTATTGCTTACTAGCTGTGTTATGCGTTGTTCCTGTTCCCGGGACAATACCGGGATAGAAAGTATTTTATGTGTTAAGTCAAAGTCAAAAGTCTTTATTCAATTAGGCTACATAAAGTAACACTTTTGAATCGTCATGGTGTTACAAACCATTTACCACCGGTTCGGAAGGCAGTTTCTACAGAGAAGAACCGGCAAGAAACTCTGATAGTCGCTCTTTTTAAAATAAGAACATACAAATGTAAATATAAAAAAAAAATTCCCTGTTATGTGAAACCGCCCGCCGCCCGATTGCAGATTGGAGATTTTAAATTCATTAGTTTAATTACTGTTCTTTCTTTTAGCGCGGATTTGCATTTCCATTTAAACGAGTGTTAAACAACATCCTTAATTAATATCGATATTAATTCCCTTTGTTTCATATCTGTTAATAAAATAGACCTTTTTTCGACTTTCAATTATTATTCGATACGTTACAATACATGTACAATGAAGTCATTATTTTATACAATATGATATACCTATACGAGTTTCGTGTAGTATTTAAATTAAGTTCAATTATTTAAAAGTTATTAACAAAATATTGCACGTATGATTTGTTCATTGCCAATAACGTATAATCATAATTGTAAATTAAAACACTTCAATAATGGCTAACCTGTTCTCGATAAAACTGTATTTAAACTACCAACAGAAGTCCAAATATTTATAATACTAGTGTAGGCTATATATTAAATCAGAGAGATTTCGTACCTAGTAAATACTGGCAACATTATCATGTTAACCTCAGTATCACGAGCCCACAATTTAATTAACACAGGGTAATATCATGTTATGGCAATACCATTTCTATAACGTCAGTACAAAGCATTAACAATATCAATCACCGCTATTCAATAACAGATGGCGCTCTATTGGCGTGTTGCCAGATCTACAATTGCCATATCTATGTGCTTTGAAATATTTATCGCTTTATACCCTAATTTTGAACACAGATCACATATTAATTTGTAGATTTTACCAACTTGAATGGTTTAAAAGTGTTTTTAATTTGCTTTTTTTCTGACGGCAAAAACTATTCTCTTTTTAAAAAGTAACGGTTTTTTAAATGAAATTTTTTCTTCATTTATACATTGTTAATTATTTCTGTATAAATTAATTATTTTTTCTGAATAACAAAGAATAGCAATACAAAAATAAACAGAGGCTACGTAAAAAAAGAGAGACCAAAATCTTCCAATTAAAATAGGCTTAGTTACATTCAAATTTAGAATATTAAAAAAAAAACGAAGGTTCTGGAAAGTTCTATGACGATATTCTGTTTTGTAATAGAGTTTCTGTTTGATAGTTTTTCACCTTAGTTTCCGAATTCCGTTGCTAGGTCGAAACAATATAATCCTAACATTCGTCCAGCAAAGACTTGTCAGCTAGCCAGATGACTTCTTTAAGCTAAGCGCTTGGCAAAGCTATGGAAAATAAATCTACAACCAGTGTAGGCTTTTGTGAAGCTATAGAGCTATTTGTAGTACGATCTATGCTGATACTACTATAAAAAGTAGAAACGATTAAAATCGTTTGAAAAAAGGAGGGGGTTTCTTATAACTTAATAGTAATATATAAATATTGTTTTTTTATGGGGCGTGGTTGTATATATATATATATATTAATAGAAGAAAGATTTAAGTTATCTAATTAGACTCACGCTAAGAACTGCTTTAACACAAGCTCTGCTTAACTTGAAAGAGAAAAAAAAATATATAAAAAAGGATTAGTGATATGGTTTTTTTATGTTGCAGATACATAAAATGATTAGACCCCACAATATTATAGTGAAAAATAAACACTGCAGCACTTTAAGTAGGCTGGTAAATTTAAGAAAAACTTTTTGGCATTGATCTTTAAATTTTGAGCCACGTGCCACGAAAAATTTATGCAGACGCAGTGTTTTCCTCTTGTGTGTTTCGACCTCTATAGGACCGGAGTTTTGAAGAATTTACCGTGTAACGTCAAGTAATTTTGAACCTTACTCTACAGTAATAGGGTGTAAAACAAAATTGCTGTGTATGACGTTACCATCATATAGTTTATGATGAATTCGTGACTTGGCAATCGCTAGCCAGGAATGGGGTCGAGTATTTGTGATGAGATGAGCGGTTTGTGAATTTCATACTTATTTTTATGAAACTGCGGTTTTAATACGACCGCTTGGCGCAGTGGTAGCGCAACTGCTTTCTGCGCGAAGGGTCGTGGGTTCGATCCCCACACCGGAAAAATATATTTGTATTTTACATTTGTATTTTTCTGGAGTCTGGGTATGCTATGTATTTATATTTATATTATATGTATGTATTTACAAAAGAAAAGTATGTATATGTAATTTATTTCGTTATCTAGTTGCCATAACACAAGCTTCTGCCTAGCTTGGGACTAGATGGCGCTATAATGGATGACTGTATAAATATCCTGAAAATATTTAATTTTTTTGATTTAATATTAGGTACAGAGATGAGTATATTTTAAAAATAAATAATAATAATAAAAAGTGTTTGAGTAAAAATATTATAAAATCAATAACAGAAACGTAGCAAAAGGCGACATCTCAGCTAATGAGCTGAGGGCGAGCTCTCTGGATAGCGCTGGTTTTCAGCACTTTTAACGCATGTAAGTTGTCCTTGCATTCCTGATATTTATTGTAGTAAAGCTTTTATGCTTTCTTAAATTAATTTGTGAATATAAATAAATTTGCCGTGCTTTCTGGCTGGTTCTTCTATATAGTAACTTCTTTCTCAATTGGTGTTACATAATTAAATTCACATACTATTACGACGATTGAAGTGTTTTTGTATATCATTATGTATATAACTCGAACAATTATACCATTTATTTAAATACAATCCAGGTAGGTAGTATTAGAGAAGAAAGGTTCTAATTTAGAAACATCTAGAAACATGGTGTTCAAACCACCTCGTCGATTTAACAAAATCCTTACTGATATAAGTAAACGTCCAAGTTTCTCAAGTATTATAGTGATATACTCGTATGCGAAAATACATATTTTTTATGTAAAAACGAAAGTTAGCATTACCATATTATATCGTACCAAATAATAGAATAAGTAATAATAATAAGAATAATAACTCTTTATTGTACACACAAGAAGAAATAACATAACATAACAGGCATTCTGATCACTACAGCGATCTATCCCAGACAACCTGAGACCCAGGAAAAGCTGATAAGAGAAAATAAATAGCTGTATTTAATCGCAAACGTCAATAGCTTACCACTTAATTCCTAAGCTAACTCCCATAACTGACTTCCTCAAGTAAGCAAGGAAGGCTCTGATTCGCGATCAATCATACGTTACACCATTATTTGTTCTGTGTCATGTCGCTTTACGTGACGTAGGTAACCCTTTGTTAGCAGGGAATATTTGCTGGCCAGTTCTAGATAAATCTATTTATATTGATAATACCATGACGATTCAAAAGTGTTACTTTATGTAGCCTAATTGACTTTGAAAAGAGTTAGATAACATTTGGTAGGCAGAAAATATTGGCTGGTAATTTCCAGTTAAATGATATGTAACCAACCAACAGGCACTTTGCGAGTATGTAGCCAACTTATCCTATTTTATACAGGATTTTCCTGAAGGAATGTTTATTTTATTTGCCGTAGATGCATATGGAGCATTTTCCTTAGTGGATAAAATTAAAGAGTTTCCTAAATACTTTCTTTAATACTTTGGACTGTTGTGCTCATATTTATGAATATTTTAATTTCCAAAATTATTTTCTTAATCAAAATCTCTTAAGAGATTCGATTCAATCTTTATTGCCTGAAAAACAAATTATTGACCTCCCGCCTGGGGCATTAAAGGCCAACGTCGTTAAGAAACTAATAAAAGGGTTAACCGGATGTCCTTATTACAATGCCATTATGTCGCTTGACCCTCCATCAGTGTGGTCGATTTAACCCGTAATTCTAACAATGATGGGGCGGTTAAGTTTGTTAGCAAAATAAACTGTTCAGAACAACAATTGAATATGACATTTCGTGACAGGAGTTTCAAACTAGTATTTATTTTAAAATTGATAGGTTGAAGAGCACGCAATAACATTCAAACTTGATTTAATCGCCACGTAACTGTTGTCCTTAGTATTTTTAGTTACTAATTATATGTAAAATTTATGATGAAATATTTTGAAACAATACAATCGCAAACTCATCTACATAGTACCTATACATTCATGCATAACTCCAAGCTCTACTAATGCCTTAGAATAGCACTAAAGTGCCTGAAACATTTTAGCATAGCATTTAGCTCTTTTTCCGGGAAAGTTAGCAGAACCGGTACAGTATCAGGTACCCGATTACTTTAGACCAACCAGCAAAGCCATAATTCACTATTTATATGCAAAACATATTATAAAAATTAGTGGTTTAATATGTAACACTATGTTTGCTGGCACATTCTTGTCTAATATACCCTGATTCTGCATAAAAGGTCGGAGCAAATTCGCTTGTCGGCACCTAAGATCTTCAGTACCCTCAGGCTACTCAAATTGACTAAAAATCCAAGTGCTTTTATACCCTTAGCCTTTGTCACTTTGTAACCAAAGGGGTCACATCGTGAAGACGCCATTGTGAGCAACCCATTGTTTGAAAGTCGGTTAACAAGCGGTATTGTAAGATAAATTACCAGATTGATTAAATTATTTTGAAATTGCCGACGATTAATAGGTCTCCCTTGACAGCAGAAGTGGCTGTATTGTTGCTAGTGAAATTCAAAGGAAGAATAATTCTAGACCTTGGTAAGGCAGTTTTACGAATTTAAAACGAAATGTCGTTATGTACGTGCCTTTGTATTTATTTCATCTCACTTAGGATACTAGTAATAGAATAGTATATTAATATACTACTACAGGACGATTTTTTCACAGCGCCATAGATGGACCTAGAGTTCCACGCTGAGCAGAACTTGTGTTATGAAAACAAGATAACGGATAGACTACACAAATAAACTATTCTTTTGTAAATACATACATATAACTGATATAACATATAGCATCACGCAGAACATAGAGTTCACGTCATAAGAAAAAAGTAGCACATACTATTGCTATTCTATTTTAAACAGGCGTCTTCTTTTATAGTCTACAATTCGGAATTTTAAGTTTAAAAAGACCTTTCCTACACAAGACATGTAAAACTCAACCATTGTTTTAACTAGTAATCTATACTAATATATAAACCTGAAGAGTTTGTTTGTTTGTTTGTTTATTTGAAAGCGCTCATCTCAGGAACTACTGGTTCGAATTGAAAAATTATTTCTTTATTGAATAGACAATTTATCGAGGAAGGCTTAAGGCTAACCTAACATCACGCTGCGACTAATAAGAGGGAAGAAATAATGGAAAAGCAAATCAACGGGGACGAAGTCGCGAGCAACAGCTAGTGTAATGATAAATGAAAATAGGTACAATGAAAAGGGTTTCACAATAGTATTAAGTATTAATGCGACATTGTAAAGAAGAACAATCAATTTATAACCACACCTACAACGATTTAAAATCTTCAAATTTTTAATACATTTATTTCATGAAAACTATTTTTTTTGACACTTATACACAGCGCCATCTAGTCCCATGCTAAGCAGAGCTTGGCTTATAGCAACTTGATAACTGATAAATGACATACACATACTTTTCTTTTATAAATACATACATATAATACATAGCAACCCTAAGACCGCAGAAAAATATAAATGTAAATTTCAAATATATTTTTCCGGTCATCAAACCTACGACTCTTCGCGCAGAAAGTAGGCGTTCTACCACTGCGCCAAGCTGTAGTTTTTGAAGTATTAAAATGCACAAATCGAATTGGAATCGCTTTGACCCAACCAGCAGTCAAAGTTCAAACTTAAGTGATTTGGCAGACCGCTGTGAACTCGACAAGTTTAAACGACGCATGCATTTTTGCAAGTATTCTGTAAAAATGCCAAATATTAACTTTGTAGAAACTTTACTGTATCAAATTTAATTGTTACATTGAATTTTTTATCAAACGATTTTTTTAGATTTACTTTTAAAATAAAATTCTATTTAATTTATAAAATTATAATTAGGAACATAGTTTAACTATTTTAAATTTAAAAACAAAAGTAAAATTTCAAATTGGCCCAATTATAAGATGGACAAAATTTTGTTTTTTTTTTTCGATCGCAATCATGGCAATACCGAGCTTTAAAACTATGAAAAGGAAACAATCTATCATACAAGAAATTTAGAAGATGACAAGGGAAGGTAGAAAGCGAAAATTGTGTTAATAATAAACAACCTTACAAATTAATATAAGTCATTTTAAATGCTAACGATGTCAGATTTGACTAGTTTAAATAACTTCAACCATATCGCCAGTCAAAGGACTTAACATGTGTGAAATTTGGAATAGTCTGTGCCAAGTAAGTTTTAACGGTGCGTTATTATGAATGCGAAAAATTTAAGAGTATAAGTCGCGTCATGAATCTTCAGCGCTGAACGAAACCTGCGCAGAAGTCAAAAATAAGGTATCGAGGGGACGGTACGGCGCGCGGGGCGCGTGATGGTCGGGTGCGCGAGCGTTGATTGGTTCCCCAGTCGTGTTGTCTTTTTCGCACCAATATGTCAATTACCAACGCGATTCTACCGATGCGCAGCTATTCTCCTGCAGCGCTAAACATTCGTGACGCGACCTATACAAGTAATATCTTGTTATTGTA
>DWAJ01001588.1:0-21504 GCA_018238005.1 Eurema mandarina | reverse complement strand
ACCCCCTTACGCTGGTCCTTACGAGGTCGTAGAACGTCAGAAGAAATTTTTAAGATTTTGATCCAAGACAAAACAATGAATGTCACAGTCGATCCCTTAAAACCAGCCTTTACAACCATTACCACAGCTGAGCTACCAAGCACTTATCACGAACATACGGTGTCCAAAACTCCGCCACCTGAAGATGCAGGAAAGGTCACTCGAAGTGGAAGACGAGTTCGATTTACGAATTTCTATCGACCGTAGTACCGGTCTCAGCGGGGGAGTGATGTAGACTATATAATCTTTCACTTAGTATTAAGTAATCTTCGTTTATTACCATAATTGGACCTTTTAGAACGCGCGTTGAACGGGTCCAATTTTGTTTTTCTTCAAGGAGGGCTTATTCAAGCTTGAGGAGGAACAAATGGTGTTCTCGTAACCCTGTGACACAAGCTAACATGCGGTCACGACGCTTTTATTGTAAAATCGGACACAAAGGCGTTACGTTGAGGACGTGAGATCATTGTGTGGCGGTGTCAATGAACAATTAGCCAAACAATTAAATTTGCAAATCAAACCGTGTGGATTATTTGTTGATAGTAAATATCCTTTCATTGGTGCAACGTCTGATCGTTTAGTCAACGATGACATTATGGTTGAAATAAAATGTCCAATAATGACCTTCAAGTATGTGGTTAGATACAGCCATTGAAAAATATAAAATACAAATGTAAAAATAAAAAAAAGATTAAACACCTACAGCTGATAGGCCACTCGAATGACTGACTACATTCCAATAAAATCAATTGTCAATGCGGTAAAATAAAATATACGACGGCATTACGAAATCGCCGTCTGAGTCCCGTTGATCTTGCACAGTGCCTTTAAAACGAGTGTGAACTGGAAGGCTTTCTGACGGTGGTCCGACTGCCCTGAATTGACGCCAGCTCACCGCCAGGCTCGTCTTCGATTTGCACAAGAACATGTGCATTGGACATCCGTTGGGTCCAATCAGGCCACTGTGGACGACTTGGGATTTCATTAGCGTACAACTAATATCATTTCATCCATCATCGCCTTAATTTTATGCTTTGGAATGATTTTCTTCATGTATTTGCATGCATGTACGATAAACGTCATAGAAGTTGGATACAGCAAGAAATAAGTGGAAACTATTTTCGTCGGTCAATTTTTCGAAAAAGAGCAACTGCATCGTGTAACGTGATATGTAACTAATGATAAGCGCGATATTAAAAGTTGTGCGATTTTAAAATCAGTGTTAAACGAGAGTTAAAGGTACGGGGCTTTAACTGTATTGGCACTCTTCGCTTATACTGTCAGTTTGTTCCCACTGAACTGACTAATCCGACCAAGGGAGCTTCGGCTGTAGGTCAAGTTCGTGGCTGCACTTCAGGCGATGTCGATCTGGTGGAATGGCGAGGTAAGAACCTCGTTTTTCTTATCTCGACGTACCATTGGTTAGCAGCGGTGAAGTGTGGCGACGTACTAAAGCCCTCAATAGTACCCGATTACAATGTGTGCATGGGTGGTATTAATCGCAAAGATCAAATGATTGCCATGTACCCAATTGAAAAGCAGCGGAATCGGGTATGGTACAAAAAGTTTTTCAGACATCTGTTAAATATGTTAGTATCCTGAATGCTTACATACTCCTCCGCACACAGCGACCTCTTACCCACCGAAGGTTCCGTGAAACTTTGGTAAGGGAATTGGTCGCAAAACACAAGCCACTTTCACACTCATCAGGTACAGCTCGGCAGGACATTTTCCGGCTCAGTATGACTTTCTGGCCGGAACAACACGAACGCTAGCGCAGATTTTGCGTTGTATGCAAAAAACTTACAACTGCATATTGCAGGCAGTGCACCGTCCCACTGTGCGGGTTCACCTGCCTTGAGCCATATCACACTTAACATTAACACATCACACAAACAGTATACCTATACGCACGTTTTAAAAAAAACGGACCGTTAAGTTACCGGACTGCAATTTTTTTACCTGTGCAATGTGTAACATATTAAATTTCAAAGCTCATATATCCCAATTAGATGTTAAGAAACTATTTCTATAGAGAACATATAGATGGCGCTGTGTGTCACGCGAATGTAAAAGGAACTAACGAAGCTGGAAATTGTTAATTAAATATAAAAAGGAATTGAGAGTAAAAGACTTTGAATGTCGTTTCTTTGTTTTCAGGCAAGATACCTATTTTTAGTTTCCTGTGTAATAACATTGTACAATTACTCTCGTGTACGATAATAAAACAATAAAACTTTGTTTTCAGAGAAACACACCTTGTTTAATTCAATTTACAATTCCTGATAAAAATATAGAACTAGTCTTTTACAGATAAAAATGTTTAAAATGTACGTAAATATCGGCATAAGTCATTTAAAATTAGGTTGAGGTTGGACTTGTAAAGTAGCAGTTCTTTGTGACTATATTAAGAACATTTATTGTGTATGGTGGCACTTAAAGTTTGAGTTGTATTTTATACCCAATGTGATAAGCTGTACATACAATATTTTATGAACTTCCAAATATTTTTGTAATTTAAATTATAGCCGAAAATGATCTAAATATCACCATACCCTATGTTGAAAGTTCTATGTTAGCTATAATTGAGTATTTATATAGAAATGGTTGAAAGTGAATAAAGATTATTCAATTTACAATAAGATTTTTAACTTAAATTGACTTGATTACTGGATACTGAGAAAATCCAGTTACGGTGAAACCTATCTCAAAAATGGGCTGTCTGTTGACCATACCGGCTCCCGGTATAACAGATATGGCAAAATGGACTAATGTCACTCAACATACGAAAGGTCATAAATAAATAAACACAAATACGATGACATGGAATTTCAGTCAAGGTTTCGCGTCTCGAAAGATATCGTCGTATATTTGGACTCGGTGTTTGGAAGTGAACAAAACGAAGTAGAGTTCTAAAGTCAAATGCGTCGCCTAACAGAGTAGCGCATTAAAAGAAAAATTCATCTGATAGCTAACCAAATATAAAAATATATTCCTGCCACTACCAGCTTTCACTGAGAAATAGATCATAACATTTCAAGTAAAAAAAATGTCGTCATAGATAATGCTTTATATAAACATCAATGTTTTAAACTGTCAGTAGTGCGTCCGGAAGCGGCGTTAGTGTGAGTTATGCACACTGATTGTTATCAATGCAATATTGATAGTTAACTTAATCTTGATGAATCTCCGACATGTATATTAATATGCCCACTGTAGAATTTTTAGGTATAGAGATTTTTTTTTCGATAGCAAGAATTCCACGAGTAGCTGTGGCTATAGACTTGTAGTGTGGTAAGTAATAATCATATAATCGTAACAAACTCGTGTTTCATTTGAGACTCCCGGCAACCCGCACATGGCGAACCTGCCACCGAGCGCTGCGCATGCAGGTATCGCGTGACGGAGAAATTCGGCTAATCAGCGGATTCCTGTGTGCCTTTGTGCACTGAATTAGAACTTAAATAATATCAACGTGATTAGAATGAATATAACGCAAGGAACATTCGACATAACCGATCATGTCCGTCGGCTTAAAAATGGGCAATAGTTAATCCAAAAATGAAGACAAGGAGGTGATTATTGCACAAGATACATCATACAAGGCTTTAATTCTTAATTGAATCTTACGTTTATTTAAATAATGTATTACTGGCTTTGGCCTTGACAATTTTTGCCGTGGCAGTCATCATAATTATATAGATAAAACTGAAGAACAGGCAAAAGAAATGGATCAATAAACCCATAGAATCACAATTTATAAGAATGCACTTACGATAGTCGGGAAAGCAAAGTGAAGAAAAAAACGATACTGTGAACCCTATATCAGTGCGCCCTAGTAAAAGGAAGTGTACCTATATCATACATTCCATATTTTATAAATCGTAGTTACTGTGAGTGAAGGTTACAGCAGTCATTTTTAGTTATTCATAAGAGTCGGATAACATCTTATCACCGAAGTAACGAAAGGTTTGGTTGAAAGGTCGAATACGTCATTAATAGCAGCCCTAATGGCAAGATACTTACCTTTATGTGAGGACTACGAGCTGCAATCCGTACAGATAGTAGTAATAGTGAATCAAAAGCAAATAGAAGAGTATTTAGCTCTAATAAATGATGGAGAGATTTCGGAAGATGATCTTGAGGTCTCGAATACAGAAGGTAATGATAATTTTTATGAAAATGGAGACGATTTGCTTCACGATCTTGAGAGTCCATTAGAAGAGGAAAATGATGACCCGACAATGATCCATTCATGGCAGGAGACCCGCCATTGATAAATGAAGCTACAGCCAATGATCAAGTGCCACAGGTTCCATTCTCCTCAACAAGTCAAGCTAGTCGCCGAGCAACTATGAGAGGACTCGTATAGAAGGTAAAAAAAATTATTTTGAATTCTGACCAGACAGCTTTTCATGGAGACACTACAAACCCACCTGAACTGAAGGATGAGGCTACTACTGGTACTCCCTATAGTATTTTTTCACATTTTATTACATCAGAAATAGTTTAAAGGATTGTGGAAGAGTCTAATTTGTATTCCGTTCAAAAAAATGTGACTAAACCATTAAATTTATCTGAAACTGAGCTAAGAAAGTTTATGGCGATACTGATATATATGTCTGTTATAAAATATCCCAATGTACGGCTATACTGGTCAAATACTGTAGGTTTCCAAGCAATCAAGGACATAATGACTGTCAACCGATTTGAGACTATTCGTAGATTTCTACATTTCAACAATAACGAGAAAAATTTACCCAAGGAACACCCACAACATGATAGGCTCCGTATTTACCTAATAAGCCCCATAAGTGGGGGTTTCAATTATATGTGATGTGCAGCGTGAAAGGTTATGCTCATAAATTTGAAATATATACTGGGCAAGAGAATGAACGGCTTCCAGAAGAACCAGATTTTGGGCCAGTGGGAAATGTTGTAGTCTGGCTTGCTAGAGGTGTCCCAAGGCATATAAATCATATATACGCAAAGAAAAATAATCTTGCACACCCACCAAGTTGGGACAAAAATGAAAAAGCAGGAGATGACTGGTTAGCTGGTTTTTTGGGTAGAAATCCATCTATTTGCCTCAGAGTTCCAGAAGCGACTTCAGTTGCCAGGATTAAAGGCTTTAATCGTCCTCAAGTCGAACGGTTCTACGAGCTGCTGTCGGAAAAGGTAGAAAAACACAAGATCGATGGTAGCAGGATATATAATGTCGATGAAACCGGGATACAAACGTCAACAAATAAGCCACTTAAGATTCTTTCTACTAAGGGTAAGAAGCAGGTAGGGGTCATTGCTAGCACGGAACGAGGACAAACCACAACAATTGTGTGTTGCTGCAATACATCATTATTTATACCACCATTCATGATATTTGCACGCAAAAGGATGCAAGATCGCCTGTTGGATGGTTCTCCTCCAGAAACACAAGGAACTTGCTCTCCATCTGGGTGGATTAATGGAGACATATTTTTGGAATGGATCAGGTTTTTTATTTACCATGTACGACCCACTGCAGAGAGTAAATTTTATTAATATTGGATAATCATGAAAGCCACAAATTTTATCCTGCCCTGGAGTATGCAAGTCAAAACCATGTAAAATATTATTACATTCTCTTGTAAAATAAAATGGTAAAATTAAATTTAATTGGTAAAAAATCTTGTTGTAATATTTTTGGGTTTGTTTTGTCTAGTTTTCTTTGTCGGTTATTCATTGTAAGGGTAAAATTAAATTTAAGTGTTAAAAAAAAAATCCAGACTGCATCTACTAGCCTTCTTTGGAAAGGTGGCGGTGGGGCAAACAGGAGAAATAGCAGTAGGTGAATCTGAGGTTCACCTGCTGTTATGGGATCTAAAATATTAAAACGACGGGGCGCACTGTGCGGTAAATCCATCCTCAAAAATTTATTATTAACAAAATTTGTTATCACTATATACATATGTGGAAAAAGATCCCGGACAATGACCCGGGAGAGGGGTTTAAAAGTAAAAGTACATTTTCGATACATTTATACGTTCACAACGTTTATTTAAGAATTATACATCCAATTAAAGCAATTTTTTTTAATTTATTATCATATATGGTTGCCTAATTAAATCTACCTGCAAATAAGGGTTGCTGGCTTTTAAAAATTATAAATATTTAAGGTACAGTAAAAGAGAGTTAGCGCGTAACATTAATTTATCAGACGAGGATAGCGAGTGAACAGAAGAAAAGAAAGGTTGTCAAAAAGAAAGGCTTGTTGCCTGAAGAAGTAAGCTCTGGATAAGGTGATGACGATGCTGAATGTATCTATTGTGGTTACTTGGGGTCAGAATCAACCGCGGGATGGATACGTTGTGTAAGATGTCTTCGATGGGCACACTACTCTTGTGCTGGAGAAGATGAAAAAAATGAAGAGGCATTGAAAATTAATTTTATAAAATAATAAAATTATTATAGACGTTTTTTTGAAAGTCAAAATATTTAAGTTAGCAGATGTAAAGATGTATACGAATAGTAACGTTGATTTTTGTTATTTTAATTGAAGTTATAAAGGAGATCTTTATAGCTAACCGTAATTCATTACTTAACTGTACCCAAAGTTCTGTATTTCGTTTTTTAGTGTTTAAGTTTACTTAAAGAAACGTGCCAAAGTTTTTTGTGTGATCTCTGGTTTCTTTAACTTAGAATAATAATAATAAAGAGAAGTTCATTCTGATTTGTACTGAATTTGTTATGCTAAAGTGCTATAGTTATTTTATATTTTTTTTAAACAGTGGTTGTTTCTCTGAGAAAATTCATAACTCGTAGATTAATTACGTTATCAATATAAAAGTATACATAGTCATTCGTAATGAATGAAGTTATGATTCTAGGTTTAAACTTTTAATTTAATCACATCAATTTCCTTTTTAGGGATGTTTAAATGTTACTTTGCCCCTCCCCCATGTTTAAAATAATTTTGTAATCTGCAAATATTTTGTTGTTTCATTGCGAAAGTTGAAACATGATAGTTTTGTTTTTTGGATGAAATTGCTTGTACTGTCATTATTACTAGGTTAAGGTAAGATTATTCGCGATATTATATCGTCCTATTTATCGCACGTTATGCACGGTGGGCACTGCATGTGGTGTTTTGTTGAATTGTTAAAGATTACAAGTTCATGAAATATTATCTGCTTTGGAGTGTGAGGAGGATGACGATTATACCGAAAATATAATTTACGTTGAGCCCCCCCATCGAGAATGCCGATCAGGTTACTGACGAAGATAGTGACAAGTCCGACGACGAGCATAGTGCAAACCTTAATCACTTAGGACGACAACTGCTGCCAGCCAACTGCGAATTGCAACGTTTTCGAGGTGATAGCGATTTTTGTTCTCCATCGACGTCTACAGCTTCATATACGCGAAAATTGTCGAATGATAATTATTTATCAAGTAGCGATAGTGAAGACGAACAGCCCCTTTCTATTTTCATTTCCAATAACCGCAATAACAAGTCTGCATCCCCAAGTAAAAAGAAAAAAACTACACACTGACAAAAAACAAACCCGCTTTTATTTGTACTGAATATCGTTCACAGCCACCATCAGATCAAAGTAAAATATGTCAAAATCCTCTCGACTACTTCAATTTATTTTTTCACAGTAATCTTATAAAGCATATCGTCAAACAAACAAATCTGTACGCTCTGCAAATAAATAAACCTCTGATGGCAACAGAAAACGAGATTTACGTAATTTTAGGCGCGATGCTATTGTCAGGTTATGTCAAGTTGCCAAAAAAACGACTATATTTTTGCAAAGACAGTATGACGTGCCTACAATTCTACAAGATAGCATTAGTTGCAATCGGTTTGAATTGATTCTGCAACATGTCCATTTGAACGACAACAGCGAGCTCAGTGAATCAACAGACAGATTTCATAAATTGCGTCCTGTAATTGTAAGCCTAGGAGAATCATTCCAAAAACACTACGGAATGGATGAGCACTATAGCGTAGATGAAAGTATGATCCCGTATTACGGAAAACACTACGCCAAACAGTTCATCCGTGGAAAGCCAATTCGGTTTGGTTTTAAAAACTGGGCACCGAATATATGGTGGCTTTCAGTCTGTATACGGGAAAGAGTACCGAAAAAAAAAGATTTTGGATTAGATGGCAATGTTGTTCTTAGCCTTATTACATTGAGCAAACTCCCGCCTAACAGTGGCATAAAATTGTTTTTTGATAATTATTTTACGTCACTGAGCCTGATGAGACATCTGAAGGAGCTTGGCTATTATGCTAGAGGGACGGCGAGCTAATCGGACTGAGAACTGCCCAGTCAAAGATGTCAAACTGTTCAAGAAGGAGACGCGAGGCTACTACGATTACCGATTAGCTGATGATGTCTTTGTATGCCGGTGGAATGACAACAACGTTGTCAAAGTAGCCACTAATTTCGAAAATCTGGATACTACATCGGCAACCCGTTGGTCAAATGAATAGAAAGCCAAAATTCAAGTCCCTCAGCCATCACATATTTCGAATTATAATAAGTATGTGTGTATGGGTGGAGTAGACAAATGCGACCAAGCCATTGCAAATTTACGAACTCGAATGCGGATAAAAAAGTGGTGGTGGCCCATATTTGCATACTTAGTAGACGTTTCAGTAGTAAACGCCTGGTTACTTGCTCGGAATAGCTGTTCAAGAGAGCATAGCAAGAAGCTTACTTTCGTCACATGGCACACCACCACATCAAGGTCGCAAGCCAGCAAAACCATTGTGTACAATGAGGTACGACGGTAAAGATTACTGACCGATCCCAATAAATACTGAACGTCGGTGTGCAAACCAATGTGGAGGAAAAAGTAAATTTCAGTGTCAGAAATGTGATGTAGGCCTTCACCCGAAGTGTCACATGGCAGGCATATCACATCATAAATTAAAATATTTTTATTTTCTGTTGCTTTTTATAATACATTTCTACATAAAATTCGTACTTTTATTTAAACTTTTTTTTGACAACAATTATGTCCGCAATGCATAACGTCCGATTTATCGGACGGGCTATAAAATCTGAACTTTTTTATAAACTAAATATTTCATATCATTTAATGGTCAAAGATACTCTAAAAGATGATATATTATAGTGATCATAATGAAAAAGGCGTTAATAAACTTTATGCACTAATGGGTTAAGTAAACAACACATTTGCATTGTTGTAATATTTCGACATAATAATATGGTCACTCAATAAGCAAATTTCAGTATATACCTATTCTAAATTATTTCAAGTTTCATTTCATTACATTTTTTCACGCGTGATTGAAATATTTTTATTAAAATGAGTAACTATCAGACAAGAGAGAAACGGGAGGCGTAACAAACGTCCAAATAGACTCTCGGAAGATTGACGACCACGTCTACGCCATGGTCATTGCGGTGATCGTGTTGACGGTCGTCGTCATAGCCATAGTGCTACTCGGCCTGCGCGGCCTAATGTCCAAGCTTCTTAGCCTGCACCGGGATATGTTTAGTGTCGCGTGCTTTTGTTGATGAGTGCACGATCACGTTGGGGTCACCAGTGTGGAAGAGGAAGGTGTAACCTTCCTCTAAACCAAAGGGAGGATCCTCAACCAGTCGACCAACTGTAAAAAGGGGGGAATAGTGCAGGGACACACACATTTGCAATTCGCTGAATTAGCTGTGTAGATATATTGTGTGACCTGGCAAATGTCTTATAAAGAAGTTAGCTGTGGATTTGGAAATAAAAATGAAACAAGAATTTAAAGTTTTATAAGGACACCCCGCACTTCAACTCCAGTTATTTTTCATTAAATGTGCAGATAGTGTGGGATGCAAAACTCAAAATTAGGAAAGTAATTGCAAGATGGTCTGGATCTGTTCCTGACAGTACAATATTCAACGACTCCCCATTGTGGGCTCTATTAAAGCGTAGACTTTGAGTATATGGTAATTCCTGGGGACAGTGGTAATTCATGTCGGGATTACCTTCTGACTCATCTAGGTATACGGACACGAATATATAACTTTAGACACCTGCACAGGTGGCATATAACAGTTCACAAATTGCTACGAGAAATCTAATTGAAAAACTGGAATTCTAAAAAGATTGAAATGTCTACAGAATGACCTTACAATAAAGATTTATGATGTTGATGCATTTGCAGTTTTATACAACATTGTATTTTGTAGACAGGATGGTCATAGGGAGGTTGATATATCATTTTCGATTGTGGAGGATGAACCACTAGAGCCTGTAGCGAACCTGTAGGCCTTGATATTAATCAAACTTTCTTGTCTAGAATATGACTATAAGCATTCACTTTCCAATTTATTTTATGCATTGGAGGCAGACTCCATAATTATAGTGAAACCTACAGCTTCAGTTATTAGACACAGATAATCAATTTACCAAATTATTATTCACACACCAACACAAAACACTACTAGGTACACGCAAGCTCTCAACTTTTGCTCAGACATACCGCTTTTGGCCAATTAGAGGTAGAATATTAGCTAGAACTACAGCTAACAATTGCAGAATGTGCAGAATTATTGCTCAATTTTTAAGCCCGATCACGGGAAACTTCAGGTAAGTTTGGTTACTCCAAGCCTTCGTCCACATTAAAGGTGTTGACTTTGCCAGGCCATTTTATATCACTGGTCGCAATGGGCGTGGTTGTAAGATATCAAAGTATATAAGATGTCAAATTAATGTATGTGTGCCTCACTACAAAGGCATTCGAAGAAATTAACTAACCTAATAACCATTAATTAACCTGCTTGATCTGTCAGACCTGCTAGACTATGGGAAAGCAAAGAACAGGTGGTAATAGCACTTGCAAACAAACAACGTTCTCTCCATAAATTCTCCGTGCATGCTGTTTTGCTAACATTTTTTATATCTCTTCAAGAGGTGTCACATCGAGGAATTTTATTTAAATATATTTATTAAACGTATATTTAAAAACGTTATTATTAACTATGAAGAAGAATTGTCAAACATTCATGAACAATTGCAATATTAAAGAAATAGTATTTCTAATTGCAAGTACCTGTTGACGGTATGTCCAACCCACCAGTTTTGGACTATCCAAATTTTTCAGATGATAATGATATCTGGTTTTGCTATTGGGAGTGTTTTGATGAATAGTAACGGGAAACCTGTCACGTATGCTATTCGTAGTTTAAACAAGGCTGAGTAAATTACGCTACGATAGGAAAAGAACTTTTATTTAATTAAAAAAGACCATAGACCTTTGGTTAAACCTTTTTAATATGATAAACCCTTTTACTCGTTTAATGAAGATTCGGCGTATGAGGTATACGATTTTAAAGAGTATGTTAAAGAAAAGGACAATATCGTAACGGGTGCATTGTCTAGAATTATTTTAATTTCAGATGAATTAAAAGAAATGAGAAATACACATACTTATAGCGTTTTAACTAGAGTACAAAAGAATAAATTGTGTAGTATTAATATTTACAATAATCGGATGTGACTAACTGACTTTGATAGTAATACACACATACGTGCTTACAATGGCATAAAAAAATAAACATTCCGTCTAAATGGTTTCATGTTTCTACAAAGGATAACAAAGCAGACTGCGCTTCTAGAGGAACCTTACCAAGCTCACTTATAGATCATCCGTTGTGGTTTAATGGGCTACAATTTCTCAAAGAAAAATCTATATTTTATACGAGATCAAATGATTTTACTGATTTAGAGGAGTCAATAAAAACACACGTTGCAATTATTCCAGAAAGAGATTTATAAGGGTAATTGCATACTGTCTTAGATTTTGGTGTTGACTATGCTGGACCCATCAGTATAAGAATGACAAAAGGTCGAGGACACCATTCATACAAGGGCTACATATGCCTATTCGTAACAAGTAAAGTCGTGTCCCGCCCCCGCTCCCACCGCCGCCGTCTTCAAAGCAGACATCGCCTCCAGCACCGCGAAGACCAACAAAACATCACACAAAGATGCTGCGTCTAAGCACGCGGCCGCAGGCGCCGCCCACACCGGCACCCGCAGTAGCACGACAGACGCCGCACTCACTGTCACGATCGACCTGCTCGTTCGGGTCCTGACAGCTGTACATACAGGCTCCGACCCGATCCCAATCATCATTGAGGGTCTGGCCCAAGTGACGAAACTAAGGCCTCACATTCAATAACATAAGAATACTGCACTGGAACACAAGCGGCCTCACACGCAAGATTAGGCCGCTCAGACACCTGTTAAAGGAGCAGAGCATCGATATCGCACTACTATCTGAAACGATGCTATGCCCGAGCGACAAATCAGCATTCCCGGGCTACACTTGCTACCGGCAAGATGAGCAGGGCCAGGTACGCCCCTACCGTGGCCTGGCGCTGTTAATGAGAAACAAGATCACCCACCAACCACTACCCAGACTAGACCTCGCGTCAATGTACGCGTTGGACGTAGAAATCAACCTGGCTTTTTAGGGCTTATGATTTTCCAGGCCCCAGAAAGTCATTTATATAATAACATGGCTTCTGAGAAAGCTATACTGAGTGTCATGGGACACGTTCCCGTGGCGTTATCTTTAGACCTCAACCTCAATGATATCGAGGATGTATTTGGGGTTTATGACTATTTGACACCTGATGATGCGAGAACTGTCCTCCGCATTAGAAAAGAGAATGGGTATACTATTGAAGACTTCGTGAGTCAATTCACGAAATCATTTAGGCGGCCACCCGTCCTTCCTCAAGATGTCGACATGGAAACCGTTTACCATTTCGAAGTGTACCCCAGAGCTAATCCTTTTCTTGTCAGCGAGAGTGAAAATTAGGGTCAAACTGGTCTGTATGCTGCCGTTGGAGGTAGAAAACCATTTCTCCATCCATAGACCTCTGTTATACCTTTTTAATATGATAAACCCTTTTACTCGTTTAATAAAGATTCGGCTTTTATTAGAGGTATACGATTTTAAAGAGTATGTAAAAGAAAAGGACATTGTCGTAACGGGTGCATTGTCTAGAATTATTTTAACTTCAGATGAATTAAAAGAACACGTTGTGTAATTTTGTACGTTATGTTTTTTGGGCAAAAAATGAGCTTCCTATTCCAGGCTTCCTGAAGCCTTACGTTATTCACAATATTGACTACAAGTTTTTCAAAAATTATGGAAGGGCATGCAATCTTGATTCCATAAAGCCTGGCAAAAAGGCTGGAGATCTTATGGTTACAGACATCAGAAGTCTTCACTACAAAAACGGAACGGTGAATTATAAATTGCGTCATCCAGATGAGTGGCAACTACTTCAGCAAAGATTACGAGCTGGTAATTTAAACTTTGCTAGCCTTTCAGTGCACCAAGAAAAATTTAAAAGTCTAAGTACGATAGCTTACAATATTTAAAACAGTACGTGCATTGGTTCTATCACAATCTTCAGCATGATTAATAATTTGCTGTAATTTTATCAAGACCTTTTCACGTAAACATTATTTTTTGTAGAAAAACATCCTTGCTTGGATTTTGAAAACGAAGAAAGGCTAGTAAAGCACATTCTAAAGCTTGGGGATGCATGATTTCCCCCAAATAGACAATCCCTCCGCATGTTAGCTTATCAATTTGCTGACAAGCTAGAGCTAAAACATAATTTTGACCACGAAAACGAAATTTCTGGAGCTGTATGGTCCAAAAGTTTTATTGAACGAAATCCAAAACTGTCTTTTAGACAGGCTGAAGGCTTATCTGTGGCTAGAGCCAAGAGTTTGAGTACAGAAGAAGTATATTTTTTATTATCCGAAAAAGATTTGTTGGATAAACCGGAAAGATCATTTTCTGTATATATTTGTATAATATGGATGAATCCGGCATTCAATTGAATAATAACCAGTCATAGCAAAAAAAAGGTGCCAAGTCGGTCACATCAGACGAGAAAGATGAAACAATGACAATCGTTGGCTGTTTCAATGCAATTGGTAGTTTTCTTCCACAAGTTCCTATAATAAAAGGTGTAAATAAGAAACCAGAATTTAAAGAGGGACTTCCAATGGGCTCAAAAGTATATATGAACAAAAAATCTGCGTACATAATTGTTGTGCTTTTCTATGAATGGCTAACAGAATATTTCATACCTCTGAAGCCGCGTGGTGAAGTTCTGCTTATTTTAGACGGCCACTTATCACTCAACCGCACCAAATATGCTGCACATATAATTTTATTGTGTTTACCAATTCACACAACTTCAGCTCTGCAGCCATTAGATTCAGCAGTATTTGGACCTTAAAACCTATTTTAATCAAGAATCTAAACGTATGTGCCTTGATCCAAATAAAAAGATCATCCGTCACAACGCAGGAAAGCTTATAAGCAATGCTTGGATTCGCGCTGCCACACCTGCAAATGTTCTAGCTGGATTTAGAGTTGGATTTGTAGCTATAGTTTATATAATTAAATTATTTATATAAATACATACTTCCAAGATGCTTTATTTACACAGCGCTATCTTGTACGACACTTAACAGAGCATGTGTTAAGAAAACTAGATAACGGATTGATTACCTACATACACATAGTTTTGTAAATACATATAATATAGAATGAATCCTAGACCCCAGAAAAATACAATTGTAAATTATGTACAAAACTTATTATGGGGATAGATTGTCCAAATGTGTAGTTGCAAAATTATTCAATAAATTTAAATTTTTAAGAGGAGTCAATAAGTGTCTAAGCACAAATGTTATAAAATCGAAGTTGAAGCAATTGATTTTGGAAAGGTTGGAACATGAGGCTTATTGATTGTATAAATATGATTTTGTTGTACTTATATTTAAAGTAAATTTGGTATTTGATCAAAAAAGAGCGCATCTCGCCTTCAAACCTTAGTTTGGCGAGGTTTTTATGTTTTTATTAATCAATGAAAAAAAAATATTTTCTAGTGTGAGGATTGAACCCATAACCCTTGGTGCAAGAAAGTAGTTGTGATACCAATGCACTAAATGGTCGTCAAGCAGCAGTATTGTACGACTTGAAACATATATAAATATAAAGCGCCCCATACACCTACAATAATATGTACAATCCCTTAATTGTGTAATAATATTGAATAACCTCTTTGATTTCGACCGTTCAATAAATTCTCTCAATAAAATTGAACAATATTTTGCGTTTCTAATAACATAACTACTTAATCCTTAAAAATAGCCACAACAATTGGGAGAGTTACTCAATATTGAGTCACAACAAATACGAACTCCTCAGAGGAAGTAATTACTATAAGGACAGAACACTAGAAAAAACGAATTCCCATATCTCATCAATAGTTTACCTCCAGACCTAACAAATAATCAATAAAAGTAAATTCTGCAAATTATTATAACAACACCTATTAAATTGTTAAGCATATAACAAAATATGTAAATGTAAAACTGTAAAAGTAATGTCTTACAATAATTAAGATAAGTAGATAATAAGATTTTTATCACTTACACTCACAGACAAACTGTGACAGGCTCTGTATTAGTTCATAAGATTATTGTAATAGTACCTACTTAATAAATAAATAGTAATAATTTTAAAAAACATATACTTTCTCTTTTAGTCTGATAGTGAAACTCACCGGGATCAAAAATTAACTGCTGATATACAAAATGATCCTAATGCCAGAAAGGATGGAGGCATGGAGGTTTCAAAACATCATCATATTATGAACCATTTCAAACGCCAACCTTGTTCATTACCAACAAATAAATTTCATGAAACTCAACATTCGAACTGTTACGCAGTAGTTAAACAGAAAACATATAGCGAACGTTCCAGCAATCATGAATCAGAATCCACCGGAGTGATAAGAGGAGTTCCAACTTATATATCCGATAAAAACATCTATTATGATAGACAATGGTTTTATAGCTATAATTCCCAGCCAAACAGTCGCCATAACTTTAAGGTGTCCAATTCTGCCCGACCACATCAATATTAACTCCTGGTACTTTTAGGTAAGCGCATATATTCCACCTGTAAGTCAATGCTTGTGACGTTTTCGATTTAGACAGATCGCAAAACTCTGTAAAAATTCGCATATGTTCAATATCAAAGATTGTCCAAAAAATTTAAAAGATGCTAAATGTGTGAATTGCTCTGGCAATCACATTGCCATCTCCAGAGAATGCCCCCTTAAGAAAAAATTAAAGAAAATGAAAATAAATAGAAAAAATCATCTTATAGTAATTTAATGAAAATAATTTCCTAGACAATAAAAAACACAACCCACTGCTTCTATTAAAACACACAAAATTCAGACACTTTCAGTACACTCTTAACTACATCTATAGTCAAAATGATTACCATGAATCAATACAGTCCCTGTAACTTCTGAAGGCTTCTTAAAATTGTTATTTTAGAAACATTTTCTAACAAATTGATCCATGAATGCTAATCACTGCAACTGCAAAGTGCAGCTTATAATAATGCAGAAGATAAAGAGCTGCTAAAAACCAGCTATAATTCTTATCTTGGCATTACTGCAATGCTGTCTATGATTTGCAAGCTGTTTTGCCGTGTATCCAAAATTTTTATTATATATATAATCAAAATGTTCTGAGTTTTACTATTAATGAACTTGGATCCAAAGACGTAAACTGCTACGCTTGTCATGAAGGTGTTAAGGAGTCAATGAAATAGGATTCTTCATTTTAAATTATTTGAGAAGCCTACAAGAAAATATTAAGGACGATTCTGAAGTTTTATAGCGACAATTGCTGTGGACAACAAAAAAATAAATATATGATTGCAATGTACACTGTACACTGTACAATACGTACGTAATTAATGGTTCTAAACCACAAATTTCTTATAAAAAACCACTAACAGCGTGTGGGAGATTCGGTACATTCTGTAATAGTTTAATATTTCAAGACACTTGAAATCTGCACCTATTTAAAACCCAAAACAATACATAACTAAATTGATTGGAACTGCTAAAATAAAGGAAATTTATACAGAGTCCATGAACTAAATCATGAAAGTTTCTTGGATATTACAAACCTCACAGACACCATTGGATCATATTTCTCAATCAATGAAGATAGAAAAAAGGTAATAATCCCCCATTATTACCTTTTCTCTAATTAAAATAAAATTAAAGTTATTAGAGTGGAAAAAAATTGTAATGATAGATTCTTTTTGAGTGTTCTTAAAAAGAAGATAATTTCAAAACTGTACTGGTCAAAATGATCCTAAAGCCAGAATGGCTATAGCACAAATTTAACAAAACGGCATATTAAAGACTTTCAAATGCACCATGGTTCATTACCAACAAATAAATTCATGAATTTCAACATATGAACACTTGACGACAGATCTCAAGTCTCTCGCTCATAGGTAGCTGAAACCTTTTAGGAACCGACACACCACGCACAATTAAATTGCTTAAAGTGCAGACTGCATAATGCAGATTGATTGGCAATTGCAACTTGCCTAGAAAAATGGCGATTGGCGGCTTTCAATGTTCTTCGGTAGTTTAAGAGAATAGCATCCCGCCATCTCTAAGAACTGCATGCCATGCAACTTTTATACTGTATATGACAATATGAACTTTGAGTTTTGACCTATATTTTTCAAGATCCATGATGAATGATTGCGAAAGTTCAAATGAAAGACGAGAGGAAATCTTATAGAAATTAGAATTATAGATTAAAGAATAAATAGATTAGGTATATCATAATAGATTATAGAATATTTTTAAAACGACAATAACCAACCAGACATTGACAAATTGACACAGATAAAAAAAATACTAAATAGTTGGTTTTCCTTGCCATGTTCCATGAATAACCTACAAAAACGTGAGACTTAAGATTGGGTTGTATTACACTATGTTTCCCTTTGAGAATAAAAATGCAATTAAAAATTAAATATTTAGTTTTTTTTTATGCTGTATGGGCTTGCGCTTGACCACGGGTCACCTGGTGGTAAGCGACGTCGCGGTCTACGATGGAGCGCGCTTGCCCAGAAACCTGTTCACCCGACACTTGAGCTAGTTATGTGCTATAAATTCTAAAGTAACATCAAAATTAATACATTAAATTAAAAATGTATATAAAATTATCATATATTAATAGATAATCTGTGGTAACATTTTAAAAGTTGTATCCTAGTAATAAACAGTCTGTGGATAAATTTAACAATGTCATAACACTCATAACTCAAAAGTTCGAAATTGAAATTTCAACGGCTGATAATGTTTCAAATTCAAATTTTAATGCTTGTGTTTATATTTTCTTCATTAAATAATATTATTAGTTTAAGCTAATGTGATACATGAACTATTATTAGTGCGAATCCAGTAATCATAAAATGGCTACCAGATCGTTTAATAAGCAAGTTTTAGAGGCAAGAGAAAAGGAACTATTGAATGAAATAAAATATTTCGAAAAACGAATTGAAGAAGCCAAAAATACTAAACGATACCCTTGTTACGACAGCGATAGGTACATTTATCTATATCTTTTCTAATATTATAAAGAAGTAAAGTTTGTGTGTTTGTTAAATTGTAAGGGGTAATTTCGGGATCTACAGAACCGATTTAAAAAGTTCTTTCACCAATAGAAAGCCACATTATTGCTTAGTGTCATAGGCTATATAAAAAAAGAATTGTCAACACTTACCATTATATCCAACGAAGTGGGCACGGGTCAGCTAGTCTATATGTCCTTTTAATCTGTACAAAATAAATTAACAATGTTCGCGTCGAACTAAGGCAAGAAATAGTACTAAGTTAGATTTTTGTATCGTTAATAAGTTTTAGAAACAAATTTAATTTCCTTTTATAATTGGTTCTGTGGATTTTATTACACAGTTATCATTCCCACTGACACTGCCTGTTTATTAAGTATCACCTATGCGGTAGTCTTGTAGTTACAATCTATTTGCACGAAAAATTTCAGCCGAATGAATTCAGTAATGTTGGTGGTAGAGTTACAAACATCTGCTTTCTATGTTTAAGTAAAAAGTTAGAATTTTTGAAGGATTTTTATTTTTATATTTTAGGGACCAACCTATTCACACACAAATAATGCATGTATTATAGATATAACCATTCCTGTTAAATCACAATCTATATGTAATATAAAATTCATTGTAAATTGGTTGCATTATTTTGAAGATTAAGGACAGACAAAAGGAAATGACTGATTAAAGACGAAATATTTTATTTAATTTTTTATATTTATTTAATTACTAAAGAAATTCTTATTTAGTCCTATTGTCGCAACCCTTATTAAAGGACATTAGCTTATTCCTGCTGCTTTGTTTGAATTGAATCAATTAAATCTATATCATGCTCATTCTGATACCACCAGTAGATCGACGATCGCTTGGCACAACTGCTACAGTGGTAGCACAACTGCTTTCTGCGCGAAGGGTCATGGGTTCGATCCCCACACCGGAAAAATATATTTGTAATTTACGTTCATATTTTTCTGGGGTCGTCGTTTCTGGTGTTGCTAAGTATTGTATGTATGTATTTAGAAAAGAAAAGTATGTATATAAGTTTTTATTTATTATTTATTATTAGTATATATAATTTATTCCGTTATCTAGTTGCCATAACACAAGCTTTCTGCTTAGCTTGGAACTAGATGGCGCTGTGTATAAACGTCCTGAAAATATTTATTTATTTAATGTGTACAAAATTTCATGATACATAGGGATACACACAAGAAAGCGAACTTTTTTAACTATTTAATGATAATAATTAATAAAATTATTTTCACAGTTCTGATTCCGAGTTAGAGTTTAAAATAGAAAATCCATCAACAGTCACGGATTTGCGGAGACAGAATGAAATGCTCAAAACCTGCTTTCAAGCGACACAGGAGCTCACCGATGTAGTTGTTGTTCAGTCTGAGGTCAATTTACTTCCAGAAGACCCCATCATTGAAGGGTATATATATCATTTATTTATTTACTCTTTTTTACATATAGGTATCTTAAAAGCTAAACAAATAAATGATATTTAAGTGTATAAGGCGGCCTTATAACTTAGGGTAATTTCTTCCATGCATACCAAAATTAAGCATTAATAATGGGGCAATACCGGGATATTAAGTATCCTAAGTGTTAATCCAGCCGTTTTTGTGTAAAAAATAAATGTACATCAAACATACATAGTAATAAATTTTCACATTTATAATATTACCTGCCTTTTTTTGCTTAAAACCTATACAGGATTATTGTAAAAAAAAATAATTTTATAACTTTGATTCAGCTGTTATTGAGTTATGTGCTGACCACCACATTTTGTGATTTATCTTATCTTAATATATATAAATCTCACACACATTGTTTGTCCTCAATGGACTCCTAAACCACTCAACCGATTATACTCAAATTCGCACAACATGTGCAGTTCGATCCAACTTGAGAGATAGGATAGTTTAAATCTTAATTTATTGCATGCATAATATATCCGAGCGAAGCCGGGGCGGATCGCTAGTTGTTATATGGGAGAATATACAAAAGCTGTCCAACTTTTTGACCTATTTTGAACATATATTTTTTACCCTAAATATACACATATGTTGATTTCTATGCATAGTTTATCTCATTAATATGCTATCCTAAGCTGGGCCAGTCAGTTTTTTAAGTATTTTTTGAATTATTCGCGTTTTTCAAAATTTAAATGCCAAAGGACTGACGAGGGTGGCAGAGAACTGATAAAAAACACAATTTCATAGAAAAAAAAATATATTTATTTTAACTTTAAGAGTGTTGAAGTACAAATTATGTTTAATCTAATAATGGCACTTTTCTTAAGAATAAAATCACGTTTAGGTTAAGTATTTCCATAGGAAATGTGGAATATGTCAGTTTTTTTAATAATTAAATTTTTACTTAATACTTATTAGACAATTACGAAAACTTTTTAACTAAACAAAAAATAATGATGCTTAAAGCATATAGGTAATGTAATAAGTAGCTATAACAAAAAATCAGCTCTTATGCTGCAACAAAAATAATATTTCTGAAGATAAAATAACATACTACGTCAGGAAATAACATCAATAAAAATCACTTTTCAAAAACGTCTATCTTCTCACTAAATTCGTAAAATATCCTGTTGCCTTTTGTGATCAGATTTGGAACAGGAAGTTTTCTTAAAATTTGTTTCATGGGTACATCTGACACATCGTTTTCATCTAATTTAAAGAGAGTACCATCATCATTGCAAATTTTCAGAAAAGTAACCCTCAGTTCTCCTTCATAATCAACGGAAGAACAGACAGCCGCATAATGAAATTCTAATCTTCTAACTTGACTCAAAGTAATTTTTTTCCTGTACTTTAATGAATACTCTTTCCAATTTTTTCTAGCTGTCCGTTGCTCTCGTGATGTCATTTCTTTAATAGATTTTCTTTGCCCTTTTTCTTTTTTTAAGTACTGTAACCTCTGCTTCTCTTTGTATT
>DWAJ01001587.1:0-21510 GCA_018238005.1 Eurema mandarina | reverse complement strand
CGTCCAGCTCCACGGCAGTCAATTAATTTAATTTCAATTTTAATTACAAACAATTAGCCTAATATATTTACAATAATTTTTCAACACTTAGTTAAACGCTAATATTACAATGGCTTTGTAATAATTAAATAATATTACTTGCGTTTAATTGTAACGCTTACTTATTATTTACTTTTTATATTTAATTGCAGGATCCTCCTTCATAAATGGCTTTACATTTTTACAATCTTAGGTTTTATCCATATAGTGGGTAGATATAACGTGGGTAGTCGGGCGAGGAGATCAACGTTCGATCAATTCAATAAAATATTTCACGACACGATTAGTTCGTTCTTTATTAATGTTATGATAGTAAATAAGAGCTTATAATTTTAAATGATTAACGAAGTATCACTGGATTTAAAACATTCCACCAGAACACGTGGGCGCGTGCGCACTCTACCGACCCGAACTGATAATGGCCGCCTTCCCAGCGCTCGGTGTTATGTCAGTTGTCAAACTCGAAATGTCATGTCCTAATTTCTTAATCAACTGAAATTGATTAGTAGGTATAGTCTATGCGCCCACAAATACATATATGTATAAACTATGTTTCATTTTTCTACTACTACTTATTGGGATGACATGGAGGACAGACTGACGGATATTACGAAACTATAAAGATTCCTAGACGTTAGCTTTGGAATTCTAAAAAAAGAAAAAAAAGAAAGCGTATAAACCCTACTTCAAATAAAACAATTTTATTAAAACGTTAAACAACGAACAAAAAATAAACAACATTCAATAATTAAAACGCAATTCCGAAACTATCATAACGAATATTTTTAAAAAAGAATATTGAATTCAAAAATGCTTTTCATCAACAACAATTGTGCGCTTGATACCTACTTATTCGGAATTTATTCATACCGAAGCACCAGTGTACTTTATAATTTAACTCGTAAAATTTCCACGAAGGCTGAATACCTGGCAAAATGTTGGTGCTGTCAATAACTCGATCCCTTGCAATCAATTACGTATTGACGTAATAATTTTAAGGTAACTCTTAAAATTAACGACTACATACTTAAATTATGATGCAATCGAAAAATTATCTTTAGCAGTGTCTGTAACAATCTATTATCACGTTCATAAAAACCTTAAGAATTATAGTAAACTTCTACTTTTAATTCAAACTAAAAACCCAGTCTAAGCGGAATAGCTTAATTTTCATATCGACTATTCTAACCATTCGACCTTTATACAAATATAGTGTCAAAAATAGCCTAATTCCTTTTTAATGCTCTAGACTTGTTCTGTATAACATTTTGTTTAAGTTTGTTTCGTGCTTTAGACCTCAAAACGTTACAGACAGACGGATTTCTTTCGTATTCATAATATTGTTAAAAAGGGATTGCAAATTTTAAATTGGCCGTTCAAGTTTCGTTTGCGTTATTGAATTACATTTAGCTAATAGTTATAAGACGGTATAAATAAAAATTAAATGCTTCAATGAGACGTCTATTGAAGCATAAAAAAACCTCACGGAAGACTTCAGTTCACTCACCACTCACCAGGTAACCGAATTAAACGGCCGAGCCAACCTGATGTATGTGGCTAGCCGTAGTCGTATATAGTTAGAGTCTAACTGTATTTCGGTAAATTCCGGCACGTTCCGTAACGGTCCATCGTGCTGTCTCCGAATACCTCTCATTACATCTCTGAATACATTCATCTAGCGCATTGATGCTCAATTATAACCGCCATCGCTTCGAGCAAAAATTAAATTGTTATTTTTCATTATCCAGTACTGGGTGGATATAATAGTTTAATTGCAGGTTCGTGTGAGTTCATTCGTGGGTACTTCTATATTTGACGAGTATTAAATCGAGTAAATAAAATTACATGTCAAATGTTCTATAGATTATGTTGTCAATGCTTATTTTGTATACGTTAAAAAACGTGCAGTACAAATCTAACTGACGACATTATAAGTAGAGAAGTCTTAAAGTAAAACTGAAAGTGTAATGTGAGAATTGTGAGCAAATCGTGACTCGGAGTTACGTTAGAAACCTTCGCAATTCGTGGACCTGCAGTATGGCGTAATTCTGACGGACACTTTTTAAGTATAACAAAAGCTAGTCTATTTTTTTTAAACAATTTAATCTGTCATTCGTTCGATTTAACATTATATAATTGGTTAATTGAATTTAACATTATATAAGTAAATTTGTAAAGTAAACAAAAACACGGATCTTTTACCGCCAAAAAGGTTGACACAAAAAATAAAACTCGACATTTGAACGCGACTCAAGTCTCCAGAGTATAGGGTCAGCGGGAACACGTTTGATTCAGAATCGGGACAAATACATATTATAAAAATTTCTATACTTGTTTATATCGTAACATCATTTCGAATACGAATTATCAAATAAAACAT
Source organism: Eurema mandarina (assembly GCA_018238005.1). Taxonomy (NCBI): domain Eukaryota; kingdom Metazoa; phylum Arthropoda; class Insecta; order Lepidoptera; family Pieridae; genus Eurema; species Eurema mandarina. The sequence goes on along the minus strand of DWAJ01001587.1, from coordinate 19,091 downwards.
TATATTATACATATTAAGAAAAATTTGTTTATTTTGAAGAGAAGAGAAAAATAAAATGTTTTGGACGTTACTACTAACACCAAAAAGTGGGAACTTATTAAATTTCCTTTCCTTAAGAAGTGTATCTTGACCAAAAATATCATTAACAGTTATTTGAATAAAGCACCCCATCGATCTCGATTTCCAAAATATAAAAAGCCATTTTGGTCGCCGAACCTCGAAAGAAAACAGCACGATAAGAAAAAAGAGAAAAATATTCTTAAAAGATATTTTAAAAAAATCCTATGTACAACTACGTACTATTCATTCAGTCCTCGCAAAGCATCCAATACTCTTTTCTCAAATCTCAAATGAAACACACCAGAACACTTTCGCGTTAAAGTTTTATCCAAGAACTATAGAAAAAAAGCTTATCAGTGAGCCCATGTCCGCAGGCTAAGCCCCTCCCGGGCCATTAATCTCATCTCTTCCCCTGGTCACGTTAAGAGATATTGAGGCGTTCTCATGACACGAGAGCAAAAGGCCACGAAATACTTCTCATTGTTAGGAATATCCTACTATTGTACGGTCACGACCAATAACCGTCAAAATTATAATTTTATATGGAGGCTCAAATGATATTCCCTAAGAGTATCTTCCTAGCCTTTAATATAAATACAAATATAAATTGATTCACATCTTCACATAAAATAAATACCTCATCAATACTAGATGTAACTTTTTCAATTTTATAAACAACATAACAACTTTGCTACAAAAATAACAGCATGAAAAAAAAATATTCCGAGTAAAATTTTTCGCGCAACCAAATCATTGAACTTTCAAAAGCAGACAGAACTATGAGTTTGCGTAAACGAAACTTGCTCCAATACTAAATTTATTTTTATCTTTTTTCTTATCAGCTACCTCGTTACGAAACCATTTCACCTGTGTTTGTTGTTTTTGTTTCAAACTCGCTAGTTGTTTTGAATACCCACGATACTTATTTCGTTGCTTGTATAGATGCTAAGTTTTTTTACATTAATATGTTTTATTTATTTCTCATTGTACTAATTGCACTCATAAAATAATACACTGTCTTTAAGTGTTATATACATAGTATAAGCTAGACATTTAGGTTCTTCTAAGATCATTTAAGTATTTTTTAGTCTTAAAAACAATTTTATTATTTAAAATATTATTCTCTCACATATACCTTTATTAAATCTGGCCGAAAATACGAAATATTCGAAAGTTGCATAGCTACTAACTAAATATATATATAAACATTGCGAGTCTGAAAAAACTTAGACCTTTTCTATACGTATCATTAATCTTAAAAGTTCTTACGCCTACGTGGACGCAGCTGCATGTAATAGCTAGCTTATATTGTCTATCTTAACAAAAGACAAATAAATTGTTCATTTCTTAAATAATTATCGCGATATCTATTCACCGTTATGAACGAAAGCACAGCTTCTTTTTTCAACACAAAAAGATTACACACGAATATTATGCTTAATTATTCTCTCACAGGCTGAATGAATGGAACAGTTTAACAAGTCATTAAACGTGGACATACTTATCATTAAAAACTTAATTGACATTCGAACAAAAACTGACACGATCATATCGAGACCGACATACCATGTTATAAGTTGTAGATTAATACGATATTGATCTTCTCTTTTTAATTAATACCAACATGAGATTTTAATACTCTTTCTATATAACGAGTTTAAAAATGGAAGCAGTTCGTATGTTAAAAATCCTCATTTAAGAAAGTTTACTGTCACAAGTTTATATTTTTTTAAACAAAAAACAACACTAATAAATTTTATCCAATGGTTTAACAATTTACTTTTTGAAGGAACGTTTCTTAAAAATATTAAAGCTGGCAACACGGTGGCAGCCAGTATATATATATACTCTTTGTTGGCAGCTGTCATTTCATAAATTAAAAAAAATAAGTGTCAAAATTTGCGCAGGACTGTTTTGTTTAAAAAAATAGCTCCAATTTAAATCAAGTTTTTGGTGCTACCTTTAAAGTAACGTCAATTGTATTTCCATAATTGAATCCATCCCTTTATCATGGTAAGTTGAGGGCATTGAAGGCGCCGGTGCAGGGTGACAAATTTGCAATGGCAATATAAGGTAATTAGACCAATTTACAATTTAACTTTGGAATTAAGAACTTACTCTGAATGCTGACAGCGTTAATACGGGTGCTCTGTAATTTTTGTATGAAAGATTTGTTTTGAGAAACCAAGCTTGCAATAGAAGCATCTTTGAATAGGCTTTATACTACTTTTGATTGATGATTGGTATACATTTTTACACAGTTTTAACAAGATTCCATGTCTGTTAATTTTTTTCTAATTTTCAGTTACGATGAAAATCCATCACTACGTAATAAGAAACGCTTAAAAACCCTAAATTAATTACATACGTATTCACTTTCTTTAGGTCTAGAAATAAGGCAATTATTAATATTTAATTTATATATGCCGGATGTAACGTTGCGGCTATATACATGCCACCAATTTATTTAAGAGGCTCGACATATCATAACAACAAATTACGTCTTAATTTGTACAAAAATATCGAGAACAGAATATACCAAAAACGATATTCAAAACGGTTTGATGCTCGCCGGTAAACCGTAGGCTTCGAACCGTACGACTTCACACCGCAAAAACACCTAGCAAATATAAAAATATTTTATTGCCCGTTTGTGACCGCTAACCGTGACATCGAAAGACCTCAAATAAATATATTTTAAATATTTCTTTTAGTAAGTTTCTTTTTTAAAATTCTCATGAAATTACTTTCAACTTATACCTATATCGTTCAGCTTTCAAAAGAACTGTAAAAAAATAAACTCAGTTTGTATTAAACACAAACCATGTTCTTAAAGTAAGGGTTTTTCATGGATTTTATAATTATTCCGCTACAAAGAATAGATAGTACCTAATAATATAATAAAATAAAAATCATTAAATTGATAAAGGCGTTATTGAGCTATGTATTTATTAGTTCTGCGACTAACCTGAATGCACGGTTATTATTTCTCCTACAATTAAAAAATTTTCACTACAAAAGAAAGAAATATAACGTATTTACTTAATTTAGTTAAAAATCTTAAAATGTTTGTTGTAATATATAATAACATCAAAAGTAAATTTTAAAAATAATCCAACGTGTAATTAATTACAAATCCGCAACATTGTTAATGTAATACAATTAAAATTAATGCAACATTGCGTTAAAGCTTGTTCGTTATTTTGTATTGCATTGCCTTTTGTTTACGTAACATATTATAAAAATAGCACACAAAACAGCAAATGTATTGCAATGTTATAAACAATATCATAAACTATTTCGACAGATTAGATCACACGCTCATTAGATAAGAGCACGCCTAATTTAATTTGTTTTAGTCATATTATAAGCAATATAATATTACGTTACTTTTTAATTTGAATTGGCTAATCTTTGTTTTTCTTTCATGAACCCATTAAATATATTGATTTATATTACATAACTGTAACACATGAACTACTAATATTTTTTGAGCAACTTTAAATAATAATAAAAATAAAATAGTACTATAATTTTCCTATTTCCATTACCTATATTAAAAACACGAATCATATTTACTATCTCATATGTGCCTTATACTTATTCTTAAATACACAATATGGAAGCATTCTACCGTAATATAAGTTTTCCTGTCTCGCCAACTCATTAAGATATAAGTAGGGGCCGGCTAGTCTGTAGTTATTACTACGACGCTCTACATACTGCAATGGGAATATACTTATTAAGTAATATCATTGTATACTTCATATAGCTTATATGCTAGCTATAAGTTCGATGTGAAGATCGCTATATAGTCGTCATATATAGAGGGCTTTTTAAATACATAGGTTCCGCTTAAAAACAATTTAATTTGAAATAACGCTGACCTAATGACGTTCCATTTTTTATTCGTTTCCTCATGAATACTCCAACTGGCTCCCCCGACTTCTTGCGAAAATATATAGCTTACTAAAAGCAATTTGCATTCATCACAGTACTCCGTGCAATCTTTTTTATACGGCCTTAGCTAAAGCTTAATTTTCCGTGACATTATTACGAGCTTAAATAGCTTGTTAGCTTAGTTGTAAAGTATAAAATCCTTACCGTTATAGGAAACTTAGAAACCGTTCCAATAATCACGTCACAGTTTTCAGATCAAAACTGCGCTGATATCGAAACGAGTCCGCAAAAGTTTATTTTCACTTTCAAAATGTAACTGTTTCACTAAGTCACTTGATTTATCACCAAATGAAATCCTTATACAATTCTGTTATCACGTCTCAATCGTTCAGTTTCACTTTCTGCAAAGAATTCGCAATAAGTCAAGAGAGTCGAGAATTGCAAGTGCGAAAAAGTTCATACGAAATCGAGCCGCGGAGTAGCACCGAGCACCGTCATACAGCATGCGCGCCGCCCGACCGCCGAACAGCGACTGTGATAACGACACTTCTTTCCAATGAACCTGCGAACCCTCTCTATAGCCTGCGTATAAGCTCGCCTCTCTATCGCTGCTCTACGCAACCAACGTATCTCTACGGAGTGTTCTCCGCACCGAAACCCAACTCTGCGCCGATAACAACAAGATACAAACTCAATCACGCTCCATTCCACGAACTCGCCTCGTTCACATCGCGTAACGAGTTTACGGTACGTAAATCGTAGTAGATTTGTTTTTCAGTCTAGCCACACTAATCCGGTTCTTGGCGCTGAGGCTCAAAGCGCTTTTTTCCGAATCATTGCCCGTTAAATAGAGCCTTCTTTTTATGCAAGAGCCGTCCAGTAGCCTATGTAGGGAACTCGAAATAACCGCTATGGACAAGATGCCAACTTTCTAAACTAAACCTATAAGACCGTTCTATCGGTCGTTGAATTACGTTATTTTTATTGGAGCTCAGTGTTCGGACAGTAATGATAAAACATTCAGGAGATTGGTCGCTCGGCGCTGCGACGTGGTGTAATTTCCTGTAGCGTTTTTGCTGGGAGCTGTTGTCGTTTATAATGTTTATTAAAACCGCGACTCCGCTGCCGGTGTCAATTACAACGGTTGCGGTGGAAGCCCCACAACAGCACACACAAATTGGATACCAGTCACTCGAACTAGATTACGTCGTACTCTAAAGGCTATAAAATATAACATACTTATCGATAAGCTCTTCACGTTAAAAGTAGGTCATGCGTTTTGTCTTTATAACACTAAAGAGAACTCGGGACCAAACTTGAAACTATTCGCTTAGGATATATAGAGCATCTTGGGGACTTACAAATATGGAAAACGGTAAACCCATCCCGCGATCGCAACACGACTTCCAACTGGGTCAAAATTCATGTTTATAGCGTAAGGGAATTTTTACACACAACCCAAGGATTTTATTGTTTTGTCTTCAATTTTGGTTGTGATATACATTTGTATTCTACTATACATATTTATATATTTTCTGATGCAGATTTGAAATAAATTCTTTAATATAGTGATAAAGTTTGATAAAAATTTCTATAGGAAAAACTATTTTTAATAACATATAATGGCAAACAGACCACCTAGAAAATGGTCACTGCCAAAAAATTCAAATAAATTAAATAGTGTTACCATCCTTTAAGAAATTAAAGTATTTCCACTATATTAAAACTGCAGTACATATACGTGTTATAATCAGAACAAAGCCCCATTTTAATTCATGTAAGTTTTCTTCTATGAAAAATAGAGCAGTATTGTTGGAACAGTTATTTATAGAGAAGACCTTCAAGCAAGTATTGTTACAATGCCGAGAAGCCAAGTGTATTTAAACCCGATCGTATTGTCTCGTGACCTGATAACAGAGTATTAGAATTTTTTGCGCTTTAATTATTTTAAAACTTAGTTTTAAATTTGATGTTACTTTAAAGGTAAAATTTCATCATTTTGTATATACAAATTTTTGTCTATAAATGCAGTTTTAATAGAAAGACGCGGAAATACAATTTCCTTTTGGGGTCAATTTTATAAGTTCGAAGGATCTATGAAATGTATGTCCAGCCATATAATAAATATGAAAAGACGTATTCTGTTTTAGTGAAGAATAAATGTATGAAGAAAAATTAATTTGTGATTAATATATGAAAACAATTTTCTAGTAAGAAAAGGGAGGATTGATAAAGATCAGAGGTAAGGAAAACAGTCGTTAAACTTATATCTAGAAAAATCACGGGATTTCTCTTACATAGTTTCAGTTCCCGTATAAATATGCAAAGTGTTCAAAGTGTGTTTTGTGTCTATAAGTTATGAATTATTTAATAAATGTTAGCTGTTAGTGAAAAATATACACTCTATTAAGAATTTTCATAACCCCTTTTTGATTGAAAAGCAAAGCCTCAACCTTACCTACCTCCATACTATAAGATGACATCACAATAGCCTTATCGAGGTAAATGTCACATGTTAAACCAACATCCTATTAATACATACGGTATTAACTTTATATAATTATTCACTCAACGGTGAATGTCAACATAACAAAACTTGGATATGAATCTGAAAGCACGATTTTCTATCGAATTTTGTACTATAATATTTTTTTTAACAGACTTGAACAAGAGAGTATTTGGTATTCATGAAAAAAGCCTATTTTATTATATATTCGCAATATTATGTAAGTGCAAAGCTGTTGTTTTGTTTGTAATTTATTACCATTTATCGTTTTGTAATAAGCATATCTATATAGCCAACAAATCAATCAACTATCTCATAAAATAAATAATTCGACACATGTAATTTATAGACAAGAAATCGTCACTGTAAAACGCTCCTCCTCTATGATATAACACGCCTCATGAGAGTTCTCGGTTTCGCGATGAGAGACCCTCACTCAAGATGACGAACAGTTATAGCCGAAGTACTTTGAAATTTTAGAAAAATTGTCATATACTCAGCGCGCCCCGAAGTGAATGAAAGCAAATAGCGTCTTACAGTCTAGCTGGAGAATCGTAAAGTAAAACTTAAAACGATATGAAGTTATAAGCACACAGTTTATGGAGAAAACGGAACTAAAAGTAAATAATAATGACAATATTCCCTTAGTTAGTGGTCATGCACATACGCTAAATAAACGGCAACCCACAACAACAATATTTGGTTGGCAACCCACTCCAGAGTTGTCAAGCTCTGCGAGTGTTCATGGGCGGCGATGTCCACATATCATCGATAGGCTTGCCTGCTCGTTTGCCCCCTATGTTATTAAAATAAAATAAAATAAAACCACATCGTACCGAGGTGGTACCACTTTTCTATAGAAAACCAACTTAAAACAACTGATTCGGGCTGTCATTGTAACTTGTTCATTGGTCTGTCCACTGCTGACATTGCTTAATATGACATAAAAAATACTATCACACAAACAATAATTAATACAATGTATAAAAAAGTCGCTTTCGCCTCGGTCTCTATGTAAGTATGCTTCTGCTATACATAGCATACAGCTATCTTTGTAGCTACGCAGATTTTTATGCTGTTTTTTAATAGACAGAGTGATTTAAGAGCAATGTTTATATGTATAATACAAGCATACATACGTGGAAAGCCGGATCAGGTCATTACTAGCCTAATAACTAAGGATACTTCACTACAAAACTCTTATATAAATTCTTAATAACAAGTCAGTATCAGAAATAAATAAACCCCCGACAAAACGCAAGCAAACTGACACACACAGACAGATAGACAGACACGTCAAATTTATAAAAGTTGTTTTTTGTGATGTACAAGTTATAATCTTTCATTTGATACCCCACTTGAGCATATTTCCAGACATTCAGTTTTTCTACCCCACTTTAACCCCCCATACTTTTCAAACGGCTCAATCGATTTTCATCAACATGTCTAAGAACACTCGCCCGTAAAACACCTGTAATACAAAAAAAATAAATTGAAATCGGTTTATTCGTTCGGGAGCTATAATGCCACAGACAGACAGATAGACACGTCATACTTAAAACACCTCTCTTTTTGCGTTGGTGGTTAAAAAAAAAGAAAACTGTTAAATGAACACATACAATAGCAGGGTAGATTGGCAAGTCAAATACTAGTCGTTTTTATGAGCGTGTTATATTTAATGTTGTCAGCAGTTTGCACGCCACGAAAACATCGCTGACAGCTAAATAAGACTATTTGATACGAAGCCAAATAACTTAATCATATTTTCTCCATCTCATCAAAAAATAAAGAGAAAATTAGAAATATATAGTATACATAGATTGTATAGTAACTACAACATCAATATACATAGTATAAAACAAAGTCGCTATCCGCCGTCTATCTGTCCCTATGTATGCTTAGATCTTTGAAACTACGCAACAGATTTTGATGCGATTTTTTTTAATAGAAAGAATAATTCTTAAGGAAGGTTTCTGTGTATATTACATGCGTAAATGCGGGTAAAACCGCGAGGTGCGGTTAGTGTACTAATAATAGACAGATATTGAGAAATATTATTCGTGATTTTATTCTGTTCATGTTTTAAAACCCTTTTTTATTTCAATTACGCATAAACTAACTTTATTTTTTTTGTTTGGAAAATAATATGAGGTAAAAAATGTGATATACTCTTACAAAAATGGCGTCTTACCTCTCGATGTACTAATATTTACGTGTTTAACTGTACCAGAGAAAAAAAACGCCTGTCATTTTCATAACTACAATAGTAACCAACAACAACCAAATAAAAATGCGTAATATATTATTAACACAGTTCCATATGCAAATTTATTCGAATCAATGATATTATATTAAATAGATATGCTATAAGCCCAAAATTTTGAAGATGCAAAAACATCCTCATTAGGACGTCTTACTTTTAGGTGATAGGTTACTGGTACTTTCACGCAAAACTGACAAAACTGTCTCTTTTTCTTGTTGGTTTTATTATTTATCTCTTTCCATCGTTTTGACTTGTATGTATGTGTGCTGCCGCTGCTGTGCGGAACACTTCTTTCGGTTGATTCGTTGGTGTATAACATATCTATTAAGTTATTAACTATAATATCATTGGTTCGAACAATATTTGTTGCATTCGATCTTATTTGCACAAAACCACATTAATCGACTGTAATTAACACAATAGTACATACCTTTTAATTATAAATTTGTAGATATAATCTGTCCAGGTAATTAAGCGCGGCAAATTACACAATGTAATCCATTTTATCATAAACAGACGCCCCGCAAACGACATTTTGTTTAATTCAATTATACGAGTAATAATACTAGTTTGACACTACTAATTTCTATGTACTCTAAGCCTATTTTACTAAATTCTTATTACGGGATTATGTAACATATAGTAGATATGTATCTTCCATATGTTATGACTTATGTTTGCTAAAGGTAATAGAAGAGTTAGCTTCAATGCATATACCAACTATAAACAACGACAACTATAGTTCAGATTGTAATTATTATTTTAGTATATGATAGTTTTTTTCTTAATGAGTGTTAAGTATGTACTCGCTCGCTCGAATAGGGTTATAAGTAAACAGGTGGGGCGCAGTTAGTTGCCTAGTATAGATCAAATTAGTCATATTAATGAAATAATTTAATTATGAATAATCTATAAAGAAATTGTATGAAACCATTAAAACAGGAAACCAGAAAACGTGTACATGTTTTTTTTATTAATTCGTTATTTACTTTGAATCATGATTACAATGTTATTGATAGGATTATGATAGATTACTCTAATTAATCTTGTTACTTGTAAATTTTGCTAACCTACTTTGTATACTAAACTAAATAGCTAATGGGGTTTACCCAATACCCACGTTATTCAGTAATAAGATATAACCTGCTACACTTCGATGAGAAAGCGTGTTATTGAAGTTCGTTCAGTTCAAAGAAACAAACAAAATAATAAATCAATTTGCTATTAAACTGAAAATGTTAAAGAAACCCGGAATACCCATAAGTACCTCGATCTTTGGCTTCGTAATAATCATAGATAGAAATATCTATTTTCAAATAAAATAACTGAGAACTAGTACATAATTACAACTTGTACAAGCCACATCTCATCAAACGTATTTGACTCAAAGCTGTTTCAAATCTATTGGCGTTGCAGCTGCGTATCGAAATATCAGAAGCATTTGATATTTGTGAGCGAAGGGCAACTTTCCTGACTGAGAGGAAATCGAGACCGCAATCTATAATACCATTTTAGCTCGAACGAATCTATCGGGATACTGTTTATAGCAATACAACATTCATTATCCTTGACAGATCTTAGCTTTTCTCTACCATATTACCTAATACGTTTAAAGAACTGCGTATTACTTTATAGGCATTTCTACTTTTTTAACCCCCGACGCAAAATGAGGGGTGTTATAAGTTTAACGTGTCTGTCTGAGGCATCATAGCTCCTGAACGAAGGAACTGATTTCAAATTAGATTTTTTTGTATTGCAGGTGTTTTACGGGGGAGTTTTCTTAGACTTATCACAAAAAACAACTTTTATAAGTGTGACGTCAGACGTGTCTGTCTGTCTGACGCGGGTTTTTGTAATTTTTAATTTAATTTTTAGTATGTAGATAGGCTATTTAAAAACAGTTCCAAATTACTGTTCAAATTATTAATGTTATAGCGTATGAGTGTGAAGAAATCATAGAATTTTATTGAATGAATTTCAATTACAATGTTTAAAAATCACACGTTTCTGTTATGTTATATCAAGCTAATAAAATAATATAATAAAGATTTTGAATTAAAAATATATCATACCAAAAAGAAACTATTTTTGTTTTCCAAAAGTACCTAAATAAATAATAATTTATTTAACAAGACTTAACAACAAAGTAGTTAATTGGATTTAGGAACCACACGTGATATGGTTACTATTACGCTAAGCTGTAGAAAAGATATCAACTATACATTAAACTGTAAAAGGTCTTCTTTCGAACAGTGGATTATTTATAGACTATTGATCTAATACATAAATATACCTACTAATAATTAATATAGTTATGAAATGCGTTTTCATACGAAAAACATATTAATCGACCATAATCCAGGATATTTATCACTTTAGAGTGATTCCTATCGGATGTCTCACCTGGTTTTCCCCTCTGACATACATAATATGTATATGTATCTAGTTTAAAAAAAACAAATGTGTTTATTATAGTACTTGATATCCAACAGATGTTAATAATACAATTCTCAGGTTTTAAACAGTTATAAATTCTAAACATTTTCGGCAAACAACAAAACGCAAAGTACAATACTTTATACATTCTTTTATTTGAATCAGCAGCGGGCAAATTTCCCGGAAGATATATATTTAGGGGAAGAGCCCTTCTTTTGTGCAATAGTTATTTTCGCGTCCGCCTTTTTCATCCTGATCAATAAGGGAATATTATTCAGAACAATAATTCGTGATGGCGACGAAATTCCATGAAAAATCTTTACGAGGGCAATGACTCCTTCGCTCATACAAGTCATACATAATATAACGCACTTGTTATGGTACTTTTATTCCCGTCATAAAACTTAATTAAGGCTCTCGTTATCTTTGCCAGTTACGTTCTTTGTAACTTGGAGAATACTTTTCACCGTAAACATATATATTTATACCTACGTAGAAAAATCAATAACTTACGATATATTAATTTGAAGACCGTTTGTTACTGTGATAGTTCCCACTTTTCGAGTGTTATGTTTTCTATAACATGTCATGTCATATTATATCATATCTTTTTAGGTAAAAAAACTATGTTACTTAATGTAATTTGTTCCTTATCTAGTTATCTTAACAGTAGCTTAATAAAGCTTGAGGCTACATGGTGTTGTGTAATAACTGTTCAGGAATATAATCTTTTTTTTTATAATTAAATAAAATTTTCGATAATACCATCTTATCTGAACAACATTTTTAACGTTTTGTATTAAACTGCTTTTTAATATTTCCTTAAAAAGCCCTGGTTGCCTGGTAGAAATCACTGATAAGTTATAAAGTCGCCATATACATTTTCATAGTTTATATAGTTTAGAAGAATAAATAAATAATATAATCTGAGACGACAAAATAAAATAAAAATAACAAATTGTTAGACGTCCAATCAACTACCCACTTCTTAAATGGAATGGGGATTTAGATTTAATCGTATTTGCGTAATTCTACAGAAACCTGCGAAGCGAAAATTGTTAAGTCAAATTTATAACGGTCTCTAAGATACAACAAAGCAGAAAATCAAGACTTAATAATTTAAGAACTGCAAACCTTGAACTTAATGGGATTGTTTCCATTTCGATTATTTTTGAGCTTCAAAATCTGTTAATTTTTTCCTACCATCCAATAGACCAATTTATCAACATATCAACATTATACAATCAAAATAAAATCAGTTTTATATGTAATTCTTTATACTTTAGGTAAATGAAAAATAACATTTATTCTACAATAACTGTCTTCATTATAATATAAAAAGTCTACGACCTTAAATATTATATTTATACTAAAGCCATTAAAAATATGTATTTTTCACTATGACGTAGGTATACAAAATATAATTTTACATAATGCCGCATTTCCATTTTATATAAAAAAGGGAGTAAAATATTTTAAAGAATTTTAATTTACCATTAGGTAATTATCAACATTTGTTAGAGTAAATTTAAAAATAGCTTAAAGGCAAAAGACATTCTAGAAGCATCTATTGACAAATAACAACTATAATATCGTTCAGAAAATATTCCATTTCATTAAAGACAGTCAAGTACCTAATTACGAGTTCTTACTGAAATCTATTCGTTAGCGAGTGAACTGAAAGGCTGAGGACTGCGGTAAGTTCTACTTACCAACATGAAATTGGACATTATTCCCATAGGACGAAAAGCACTACAACTACTAGAACATTCCTTTGTGTCTTCAAAGTTAAAATTGTTTGCTGCGCCATTCTATAAGTAAAATCGAAATCATACTTGACTATGGAATACGATTCAATGTCTGTATACTTTAGTCACTAGATTTAAAAAAAAACTTTTATTAAATATCTTCAAATCTATTATTATATAAGAGAGAAATTTATTATCTATCAATATAGACTGTATTTGCTATAATAAAAAATTAAGATGACGAATTTCATTAGATTTTTGTTTAAAATAGTTTAAATTTATATTTTTGAAAGTTTAAATTAATACGATTGATATTATGTCGTTGAGAGATGATAATATTTTTTTTAATTACATGTATTTTAAATTGAAAAACTTTTATACGTTATAAAAGTTCCAGATATGAGTTTCATAGAGTACCTACCTACATACTCGTATCTGATTTTGTTCAACATATTGTGAAAGTTTTAATAAGTAGCTTTAGAATATAAGTTTCAAAATTATTATGTTGCTATTCATATTCATATTATATACAGTCAAAAATAAGTAATTTTATAGCACTTACAAATATAACCTTCTACATTTTATTATTTTTCATTTAATTACGAATAAACAAACATACAATTCCAATTGTAATTTTAAAATGTAAAAATAAAATTAGCCCTAACTTTAGAAATTTATCTATGATATTAAAACGCCTTTTAGTTATCAATTAACTAAGTTACTAATAATATCCAAACAGAGGAAACGGTCACAACATAGCTTAGACTTATCAAAGTCTAATACAGATAAATTACAATAGATGAGATACACATATACGTAAGTGGTAGATACAGCTGTTACTGACATGTAACCGCTATTGGATAGGGATTCGCCAGCTAATTTAGCATCTGGGTATCAACCCGACACTATCTCCTAATGATATCCCAGCCTTCATTAAGATCCCAACTTTCTACGTTCCCTTAGCCGCGATAAATTCCTTAACACCTAAAACTAACTTCGCAACTGAAACCCTTAGCATTCATTTCACAGGCAACTTCAATTAAGTTAACTTTGATCAAGAAGTTTAAAATATCGCGTCTTTTTAGTTCAAACTTCGTGCCTATGAATTCAATTGTTTAAAACTTTTCGAGCGGGATAAAAACGAGCTATACTAATAGTGTAAAGAGGTAAAGTTATTGATTTTTTGATTTGTGATTTCGTAGGAGATAATTTGTTCGCGGAAGAGAGAGAATAGAGATGTCCCCACTATAAAAAAGGGAATAATTCTTGGTTTAAAATAGCTAATTTATTTCACCAGCTCATTATTTGTGAGCTTCAAAGACTATACACATCTAATATAAAATAAATAGATAATAGATAGGAACATACGTTGCGAGGCCAAAATCGTGGGACACAGCTAGTATAAAGAAACAACATAATATATTAATTCATTAAAATTTTCTAAGGTTTTGGGAAGCCGAGACGCGCGTTCACACGTGGCTCGATTAGACTTCGAACGTATGAAAATTCCACAAAGATGATTTATTAAACATATGGGAATATTGCTTCTATTTTTACCCTTTTGCGGTGAAAGTAATCAATTTCCGCTCGAAGATATGGAATATTTGGCTTCGATTGTATTTGAATGTCTTCATACAATGTTCCTTTGTTTGTTATCTAAAAATGTATAGTAAAAAACTTATAATTAGAATAAGATAGGACTAAGTTATATAATTAGATAAACTAAAAGTATGTTATTAAGTTATTGAAGTTAATAAAATAATATCTATAATATACAAACAATACAATCAATTGACATAATAATTATGCAAAGCTTACTTACTTGGGTATAGGCTATTTATGAGGTTTTCATCAAAGGTATAGTAATTTATCAGAAATATGTATCATACAAATATTGTGTTATCTTTACAAAAAAATAACATATGTACGTAATACAACTGGGTAGGTTAAGCACGGAATGCTTATAGCGCGGTTTAATTCATTGGAATGGTGTCTGAGACCGCCTGTTTCATGTCACGAGATCGGAAACCGGGAAAGGATCCACTTCGCTAGTAAATAGCTTCAAGGTACAGGTCGTCCATTGATTAATGTCAATGTTACGATAATCGATATAAATAGACATTCAAACAAGAAATACTTGAAATCTAACTAATACATATTTTAAAACAACGAGTTTGTAAGGATGTACATACCGTAAATAGGCTCTGTTACTCAAAAACTTCTGAATGGATTAAGATGTATTTTTTCCATAAAGATAGAATACTTTCAATAGCGTTAATGGTACGAAAACGAAAACCGCGTTAGAAAAATACAAGCCAATAATATCCATGCTATTTTTGGCATAAATGAAATTAAAATTAGCACAAGGTAATATAAATAATACCAATATTTTAAGAAATTAGCTAGTCGTGTACGTTCAGTGTATCTTTAAAAATTCGTAACCAAAAAAAGCTACGTAATTTATTTCATACGTTCCAAAGTGACCAAAAAAAATGCATAAAAAATTAATTTATTTGAAGTTTTTGTACATTTTAATTAATTATCTTAAGATTTTTTTTGTCTCTAAACTCGTTTCTTATTTTTTTTAGTAGAACTAGACGTGTAATTTACTCGATCACAACTTTTGTGACGAATGTGAAAGACGCAAAGCGGCTTTTACTATAAACGGAACAACAACATTTAAAAATATACACTAATTGAATTGGAAGGTTGCTTTCATTCTGTTTGTGTACATTCTCAAAAACGCCGATCGCGGCGAAGGCGACTTGTGTCAAAGGCCTCGGCGATATCATATTATAACAACATACTTTAGGGAAACTTGTAATAAGATTTATTTTACATTTTTATTAGTCCATTTGACAACGACATTAGGTTGGATACCTATTGCAATAATTTTATTATTATGTATGTACTGATTAAATCCGCGAATAAAAAAATTTTTTGCCGCGAATATAGAAATTGGGTCGCATTTTTTTTATCCGCGAATAGTGAAAACGCGAATAAAGGAAGCGCGAATAAGGAGCTTTTACTGTACAACTAAAATCCGTAGGGTTATTTATTATATGGCATGGGGCACATTTTTATAACTACTTTGAAATGCAAATTATATGCAACAAATTTTCTTCTATGAAATATCACTTGTGGTTGAAGGGAGACGATTTAATTAGTAGAATTTATTTTCACATTTTTATTAGATTTGCTGAAGGACATTGCCTTTTGACCTTGCATTTTTATTTGCATTATATATAACTAAATTTTATCTCGATATAGGACATAGCTATAAATATGCGACTTACTTTAATATGTTTCGGTGCGCCATTACTACACCTGGTAGTAATTAATAGCGTATAAAATAGTGGACAAAAAATAAAATGACTATTTAAAAACAGTTTTATAACAATGCACGTAGTTTCAGTCTTTAAGTAAAGCCTTAGTAAGCACCAACATTATTTATTAATTGAAACTATTTAACATTATAGAATATTTAATTGTGAAAATTACTACTACAGCAAAATTAAAGGCAAACATTTTATGACCCAAAAATTTTATGATCTAAAATCTTTATTTGCTCATAACTTGAAAATTTTTGTTATCTTTCCTTTTAAGATAATAAAAATATTCTAGGAACATTTTTAAACATTCTTTTTTTGTAAATTTGCTATACACTGATTTTTAAGCCGCTTTATATTCTTAATTTTTTAATATCACAATTCGGAATGCAAATGACGGATTTCTAAAGAAATATTTATTTATTAATATATTACATTAAATTATATATTTTTTTGCAAGAACTGTTACTATTGCAAAAGTACCTATTTGCAATATAATAAATATAAAAATTTCTAGCCGACTTCAAGAAAAGAGGAGGCGCTAAATTCAAAACAGTTTTTATGATTCTTGTTTATTATTTAGCTATTAGCGACAAAAAAGAAAATCCGTTTTTAAAGTAACATAACATATTTTAAACGAAAATTTAAACAACGTTTTCATATATTTTTTACCGCATTAAATTTATTTAAAAAAATAAATAACCTTATTTAATAAAATAAATCTTATTCGCTGAAATTTTACGCTTTAGTAATATTTTAAATATTATGTAATAATATCCCTACTTTCAAGTTACAAAATTTAAGTCACATTTGGCAGTTAAGTAAACAATTATTAATAATAATATAATAATAAGTAAATAATATTAATAATAATTGTTATTATAACAAAAAAATCGAGATTTGATACATTTAATATCTTAATACTAGCAAAGTAATATTAAGTACATATTCTGACATTTTTTTTGTCTTCTTGCAATTTTCGTTATCTTGCATTTTTTCCGGATTCTGTCATTCTTCATATAAATCCTACACGCTTTTAAGAATTCTTCTTTTCTTGGTATTTCTTGTAACTCTGAAAGGAAAATAATATTTTTTATTCAGCCATAATAAATAACTAATAGGTACTTGACAAGTAAAAAATAATAATAATTATTAAAAGATTTTTAAATGTATGTCTGTATGTATTGTATAACCTCCAAAACGGGCCCGTTTCCACAATTTTTCCCACTAAATAAAAACGTAACGTGGGAATTGAATAAAACTTTTTTGTTGTGACTAAAAAAGTGGTAAAAAATCTACTTCCAAATTTGAAACGTACCTCTTCCGCCATTTTGTACAACATGGCGGCGGTTTCCGGTCCCGTTTGCTCGACCAAAGTTTTAAATATACCGACATCCGGTTCGCTCATTTCCGATCTGAAATATTTATATTACATTATTAATTATATTATAAAAAAATTAAAAAATGACGACACAACTGCTTTCTGCGCGAAGGGTCGTGGGTTCGATTCCCTCACCGGAAAAATATATTTGTAATTTACATTTGTATTTTTCTGGGGTCTGGGTGTTGCTCTGTATTGTATGTATGTATTTACAAAAGAAAAGTATGTATATGTAATTTATTCCGTTATCTAGTGGCCATAACACAAGCTTCGGCTTAGCTTGGAACTAGATGGCGCTGTGTATAAATGTCCTGAAATATTTATTTATTATTTATTTAAAATTTCAAAACTCAGTACTCAGTACAGAAGAATATGTATTAGGAAAATCTAATACATATTCTTCTGTACTGAGATATATATAGATATATGGATAGAATAATCATATCAGTAGTGATTCTAAATTTTTTAATCACCAATTCAACGGATGAAATATTTCAGTGTCAACATGTTTAGTAGCTGACCGTACCACCGGTTCGGAAAGCAGTTCCTACAGAGAGGAGCGGGCAAGAAAGGCCAGAGACAGACTTACCGGTTGGAGTAAGTCCTGACTCTGTTGTCTTTGGACAGCACGAGGGTTTCAGACTCCTCGTGTCTCTCGAACTCGCCGGAGGGCTGGAAAGCGAAGTTCTCCGGGATGGCTAGAGGCGCCTGGAAAATAACACCTTTGTATAATAAAAAAAACCTCAACATATTAAATATTTCTGAGCACGTTAAAAGAATTCAAATATATGATTACAATTTCGCAACTCATGGTAAAAAAGAATTAGACATATTATGTGAAATGTCTTATTGGGCATTTCAATTGGGAAGGCATTATACTATCCTGTCCTACTATAATATTATAAATGTGAAAGTTTTTAAGAATGTTTGTATAGCTGTATGTTTGTTTTTCTATAACGCAAAAACGACTGGACCGTATTAATTGAAATTTGGTATGTAGATGGGTGATACCCTGGATTAATACATAGGATTCTTTATATCCCGGTATTGCCCCGGGAAACGTGAACAACGCGGGTAAAACCGCAGAGCACGTCATCGTCAATACTTGCCGGTCCGTGCATGGCACGCGACGGTGCTGGTCGGTAACGGAACGGGCTAGTGGGCATGCTCTCGTACTTTTTAAAACAGAGAATTTTTTTTCCTGACACGTTCATAGCACGGTCATAGTATGATACTGTGTAGTGGGCAGAGACCTTTAAGTGTTACATTTACTCAGCATATGCTGAACAGTACACTTTTTATATTGCAACATAATTTGCTTTTCTTTTTTAAAATTATTAAATACTAGCTGTGCCAGCGACTTCGCCCGCGTAGAAAAGTGACTTTGGGCAGCATTTTTGAAAATGCCTAACCCGCGCCAACAAACGTTCAGCAAGTTCAACGTGATTCTTTAAATTGCCATAACTTT